>CM060064.1:578915-581415 GCA_030533445.1 Cyprinodon diabolis | reverse complement strand
ATGATGGATGGATGGATGGATGGAACGATGGATTATGGATGGATGAATGGATGGATGATGGATGAATGGATGGATGGATGGATGGATGGATGGATGGATGGATGATGGATGGATGATGGATGATGGATGGATGATGGATGGTGGATGGATGATGGATGGATGGATAATGGATGGATGGCTGGATGGATGGATGATGGATGGATGGATGATTGATGGATGGATGGATGGATAGATGATGGATGGATGATGGATGGATGATGGATGGATGGATGATGGATGGATGGATTGATGGATGGATGGATGATGGATTATGGATGGATGGATGGATGGATGATGGATGGATGATGGATGGATGGATGGATGGATGGATGGATGATGGATGGATGAATGGATGGATGATGGATGATGGATGGATGGATGGATGGATGATGGATGGATGGATGATGGATGGATGGATGATGGATGGATGGATGGATGGATGGATGATGGATGGATGGAGGATAGATGGATGGATGATGGATGAATGGATGAATGATGGATGGAGGATGGATGGATGGAGGATGGATGGATGGATGGATGATAGATGAATGGATGGATGATGGATGATGAATGGATGATGGATGGATGAATGGATGGATGATGGATGGAGGATGGATGGATGGAGGATGGATGGATGGATGGATGATGGATGGATGGATGGATGGATGGATGGATGGATGGATGGATGATGGATGGATGGATGGATAATGGATGGATGGATGATGGATGGAGGATGGATGGATGAATGGATGGATGATGAATGGATGATGGATGGATGGATGGATGGATGATAGATGGATGGATGGATGGATGGATGATGGATGGATGGATGATGGATGGATGGATGGAACGATGGATGATGGATGGATGAATGGATGGATGATGGATGATAGATGGATGGATGGATGGATGGATGGATGATGGATGGATGGATGATGGATGGATGGATGGATGATGGATGGATGGATGGATGGATGATGGATGGATGGATGGATGGATGGATGGATGATGGATGGATGGAGGATAGATGAATGGATGGATGATGGATGAATGGATGGATGGAGGATGGATGGATGGAGGATGGATGGATGGATGGATGGATGGATGGATGATAGATGAATAGATGGATGATGGATGGATGGATGGATGGATGGATGGATGATGGATGGATGGATGGATTGATGGATGGATGGATGGAACGATGGATGATGAATGGATGATGGATGATGGATGGATGGATGATGGATGGATGGATGGATGATGGATGGATGGATGGATGGATGGATGATGGATGGATGGAGGATAGATGCATGGATGAATGGATGGATGATGGATGAATGGATGGATGATGAATGGATGATGGATGGATGGATGGATGGAACGATGGATGGATGGATGAATGGATGATGGATGGATGGATGGATGGATGATGGATGGATGGATGGATGGAACGATGGATGATGGATGGATGAATGGATGGATGATGGATGATGGATGATTGGATGGATGATGGATGGATGGATGATGGATGGATGGATGGATGGATGGATGGATGGATGAATGGATGATGGATGGATGGATGGATGGATGGATGATGGATGGAACGATGGATGATGGATGGATGAATGGATGGATGAATGGATGGATGGATGGATGGATGGATGGATGATGGATGGATGGATGGATGGATGGATGATGGATGGATGGATGGATGGATGATGGATGATGGATGGATGATGGATGGATGATGGATGGATGGATGATGGATGGATGGATGGATGGATGGTGGATGGATGATGGATGGATGGATAATGGATGGATGGATGGATGATGGATGGATGATTGATGGATGGATGGATGGATAGATGATGGATGGATGATGGATGGATGATGGATGGATGGATGATGGATGGATGGATGGATGGATGATGGATGGATGGATGGATGGATGGATGATGGATGGATGGATGATGGATTATGGATGGATGGATGGATGGATGATGGATGGATGGATGGATGGATGATGGATGGATGGATGGATGGATGGATGATGGATGGATGGATGGATGGAACGATGGATGATGGATGGATGAATGGATGGATGATGGATGATGGATGGATGGATGGATGATGGATGGATGGATGGATGATGGATGGATGGATGGATGGATGAATGGATGATGGATTGATGGATGGATGGATGGATGGATGATGGATGGATGGACGGATGGAACGATGGATGATGGATGGATGAATGGATGGATGATGGATGAATGGATGGATGGATGGATGGATGGATGGATGGATGATGGATGGATGGATGGATGATGGATGATGGATGATGGATGATGGATGGATGATGGATGGATGGATGGATGGATGGTGGATGGATGATGGATGGATGGATAATAGATGGATGGATGGATGGATGGATGATGGATGGATGGATGATTGATGGATG
>CM060064.1:276415-573915 GCA_030533445.1 Cyprinodon diabolis | reverse complement strand
TACCGCGCACCGGGCGCGTCCAGAGCCTCCGGAGCCGCGTCCAGCTCCGGCCAGCCTCCCGGAACCAGGCCCACGTCCGCGGGCGGCTCTTCGGGTCCAGGTTCCGGAGCCCGGTCCGGTATCAGCATCCCGAACAGCGGAGGAGTCCGGAGCTCACCGGAGTCCGGCGGCAGCAGCCCGGAGGAGGCGGACCAGGACCGGACGAGGCACGGAGGGGCCCGTCTGGTGATCGGATCTTTACCCGCTCACCTGTCGCCTCACCTATTCGGAGGTAAGTGGGTCGGTGTGCTGACCCGGTTCGGTTCAGGAACCTGTGGCTCGGTTGTTTGGACTTTAACATATCCCCTGATGAGACGTCCAACAAGTGTCATTCAGCTGGTTCTGGAAGGGACTGGTTCTGGACGCGGTAACTGCTGATTAGGGTTAGTTCTGCTACAATGTAGTCTGGCCCAGGAACCTTTCAGTCTGGTTATGGTTCTGTTCCCTGTGCGGGTCTTGGACCCTAACTAGACCCAGACCCTGGCCTTCCCAAGGTTCTGTTGGGTTCACCTCTAAAGGCCACAAACAGGATGGTGGCCCGGTTCCACTCTGCTGGTTACTGATTGAATGGCTTCTGGAGATCATTCAGTGACCCGGGTTTTATTGGCACGCTTAATCAGTTTATTGCCAGTTTCTCTCATCAGAACCAGTAAAGGAGCTTTAGCTCTGAGGATTTCTGGGAAAAACTGACCAACCAGGAGCAGATTGTGACCTTTGACCCAAATACCTCCAGGCAGAAAATGTGTGGGTTCTGAGGCCAGCTCATTGGTGGGTTTCTGATGCCGGCTGATTGGTGGGTTTCTGAGGCCGGCTGATTGGTGGGTTTCTGAGGCCGGCTGATTGGTGGGTTCTGATGCCGGCTGATTGGTGGGTTCCGGCTGATTGGTGGGTTTCTGAGGCCGGCTGATTGGTGGGTTCTGATGCCGGCTGATTGGTGGGTTCCGGCTGATTGGTGGGTTCCGATGCAGGCTGATTGGTGGGTTCCGGCTGATTGGTGGGTTCCGATGCCGGCTGGTTGGTGGGTTCCGATGCAGGCTGGTTGGTGGGTTCTGATGCCGGCTGATTGGTGGGTTCCGATGCAGGCTGGTTGGTGGGTTCTGATGCCGGCTGATTGGTGGGTTCCGATGCCGGCTGATTGGTGGGTTTCTGATGCCGGCTGATTGGTGGGTTCTGATGCCGGCTGATTGGTGGGTTCCGGCTGATTGGTGGGTTTCTGAGGCCGGCTGATTGGTGGGTTTCTGATGCCGGCTGATTGGTGGGTTTCTGAGGCCGGCTGATTGGTGGGTTTCTGAGGCCGGCTGATTGGTGGGTTCTGATGCCGGCTGATTGGTGGGTTCCGGCTGATTGGTGGGTTTCTGAGGCCGGCTGATTGGTGGGTTCTGATGCCGGCTGATTGGTGGGTTCCGGCTGATTGGTGGGTTCCGATGCAGGCTGATTGGTGGGTTCCGGCTGATTGGTGGGTTCCGATGCCGGCTGGTTGGTGGGTTCCGATGCAGGCTGGTTGGTGGGTTCTGATGCCGGCTGATTGGTGGGTTCCGATGCCGGCTGATTGGTGGGTTTCTGATGCCGGCTGATTGGTGGGTTTCTGATGCCGGCTGATTGGTGGGTTTCTGAGGGACCTGAGTTCATCCCTCGGTCCCTCAGAGGGACCTGAGTTCATCCCTCGGTCCCTCAGAGGGACCTGAGTTGCACGGCTGATAGGTGGGTTCCGATGCCGGCTGGTTGGTGGGTTCTAATGCAGGCTGATTGGTGGGTTCCGATGCCGGCTGGTTGGTGGGTTCTAATGCAGGCTGATTGTTGGGTTCTGATGCAGGCTGATTGGTGGGTTCTAATGCAGGCTGATTGTTGGGTTCTGATGCAGGCTGATTGGTGGGTTCTAATGCAGGCTGATTGGTGGGTTCTGATGCAGGCTGATTGGTGGGTTCTAATGCAGGCTGATTGTTGGGTTCTGATGCAGGCTGATTGGTGGGTTCTAATGCAGGCTGATTGGTGGGTTCTAATGCCGGCTGATTGGTGGGTTCTAAAGCCGGCTGATTGGTGGGTTCTAATGCAGGCTGATTGGTGGGTTCTGATGCAGGCTGATTGGTGGGTTCTAAAGCCGGCTGATTGGTGGGTTCTGATGCCGGCTGATTGGTGGGTTCTAATGCCGGCTGATTGGTGGGTTCTAATGCCGGCTGATTGGTGGGTTCTGATGCCGGCTGATTGGTGGGTTCTAATGCAGGCTGATTGGTGGGTTCTGATGCAGGCTGATTGGTGGGTTCTGATGCCGGCTGATTGGTGGGTTCTGATGCCGGCTGATTGGTGGGTTCTGATGCCGGCTGATTGGTGGGTTCTAATGCAGGCTGATTGGTGGGTTGTGATGCTGGCTGATTGGTGGGTTCTAATGCCGGCTGATTGGTGGGTTCTGATGCCGGCTGATTGGTGGGTTCTGATGCCGGCTGATTGGTGGGTTCTAATGCCGGCTGATTGGTGGGTTCTAATGCCGGCTGATTGGTGGGTTGTGATGCTGGCTGGTTGGTGGGTTCTGATGCTCGCTGGTTGGTGGGTTCTGATGCTGGCTGATTGGTGGGTTCTAATGCAGGCTGATTGGTTGGTTCCGATGCCGGCTGATTTGTGGGTTCTAATGCAGGCTGATTGGTGGGTTCTGATGCCGGCTGGCTAATGGGTTCTGATGCCGGCTGATTGTTGGGTTCTAATGCAGGCTGATTGGTGGGTTCTAATGCAGGCTGATTGGTGGGTTCTGATGCAGGCGGGTTCTAATGCAGGCTGATTGGTGGGTTCTGATGCAGGCTGATTGGTGGGTTCTGATGCCGGCTGATTGGTGGGTTCTGATGCCGGCTGATAGGTGGGTTCTAATGCAGGCTGATTGGTGGGTTCTGATGCAGGCGGGTTCTGATGCCGGCTGATTGGTGGGTTCTAATGCAGGCTGATTGGTGGGTTCTAATGCAGGCTGATTGTTGGGTTCTGATGCCGGCGGGTTGGTGGGTTCTAATGCCGGCTGATTGGTGGGTTCTGATGCTGGCTGGTTAATGGGTTCTGATGCCGGCTGATTGTTGGGTTCTAATGCAGGCTGATTGGTGGGTTCTGATGCAGGCGGGTTCTGATGCCGGCTGTTTGGTGGGTTCTAATGCCGGCTGATTGGTGGGTTCTAATGCCGGCTGATTGGTGGGTTCTAATGCAGGCTGATTGTTGGGTTCTGATGCCGGCTGATTGTTGGGTTCCGATGCCGGCTGATTGGTGGGTTCCGATGCCGGCTGGTTGGTGGGTTCTAATGCAGGCTGATTGTTGGGTTCTGATGCAGGCTGATTGGTGGGTTCTAATGCAGGCTGATTGTTGGGTTCTGATGCAGGCTGATTGGTGGGTTCTAATGCAGGCTGATTGGTGGGTTCTGATGCAGGCTGATTGGTGGGTTCTAATGCAGGCTGATTGGTGGGTTCTAATGCCGGCTGATTGGTGGGTTCTAAAGCCGGCTGATTGGTGGGTTCTAATGCAGGCTGATTGGTGGGTTCTGATGCAGGCTGATTGGTGGGTTCTAAAGCCGGCTGATTGGTGGGTTCTGATGCCGGCTGATTGGTGGGTTCTAATGCCGGCTGATTGGTGGGTTCTAATGCCGGCTGATTGGTGGGTTCTGATGCCGGCTGATTGGTGGGTTCTAATGCAGGCTGATTGGTGGGTTCTGATGCAGGCTGATTGGTGGGTTCTGATGCCGGCTGATTGGTGGGTTCTGATGCCGGCTGATTGGTGGGTTCTGATGCCGGCTGATTGGTGGGTTCTAATGCAGGCTGATTGGTGGGTTGTGATGCTGGCTGATTGGTGGGTTCTAATGCCGGCTGATTGGTGGGTTCTAATGCCGGCTGATTGGTGGGTTCTGATGCCGGCTGATTGGTGGGTTCTGATGCCGGCTGATTGGTGGGTTCTGATGCCGGCTGATTGGTGGGTTGTGATGCTGGCTGGTTGGTGGGTTCTGATGCTCGCTGGTTGGTGGGTTCTGATGCTGGCTGATTGGTGGGTTCTAATGCAGGCTGATTGGTTGGTTCCGATGCCGGCTGATTTGTGGGTTCTAATGCAGGCTGATTGGTGGGTTCTGATGCCGGCTGGCTAATGGGTTCTGATGCCGGCTGATTGTTGGGTTCTAATGCAGGCTGATTGGTGGGTTCTAATGCAGGCTGATTGGTGGGTTCTGATGCAGGCGGGTTCTGATGCCGGCTGATTGGTGGGTTCTAATGCAGGCTGATTGGTGGGTTCTGATGCAGGCTGATTGGTGGGTTCTGATGCCGGCTGATTGGTGGGTTCTGATGCCGGCTGATAGGTGGGTTCTAATGCAGGCTGATTGGTGGGTTCTGATGCAGGCGGGTTCTGATGCCGGCTGATTGGTGGGTTCTAATGCAGGCTGATTGGTGGGTTCTAATGCAGGCTGATTGTTGGGTTCTGATGCCGGCGGGTTGGTGGGTTCTAATGCCGGCTGATTGGTGGGTTCTGATGCTGGCTGGTTAATGGGTTCTGATGCCGGCTGATTGTTGGATTCTAATGCAGGCTGATTGGTGGGTTCTGATGCAGGCGGGTTCTGATGCCGGCTGTTTGGTGGGTTCTAATGCCGGCTGATTGGTGGGTTCTAATGCCGGCTGATTGGTGGGTTCTAATGCAGGCTGATTGTTGGGTTCTGATGCCGGCTGATTGTTGGGTTCCGATGCCGGCTGATTGGTGGGTTCCGATGCCGGCTGGTTGGTGGGTTCTAATGCAGGCTGATTGTTGGGTTCTGATGCAGGCTGATTGGTGGGTTCTAATGCAGGCTGATTGTTGGGTTCTGATGCAGGCTGATTGGTGGGTTCTAATGCAGGCTGATTGGTGGGTTCTGATGCAGGCTGATTGGTGGGTTCTAATGCAGGCTGATTGGTGGGTTCTAATGCTGGCTGATTGGTGGGTTCTAAAGCCGGCTGATTGGTGGGTTCTAATGCAGGCTGATTGGTGGGTTCTGATGCAGGCTGATTGGTGGGTTCTAAAGCCGGCTGATTGGTGGGTTCTGATGCCGGCTGATTGGTGGGTTCTAATGCCGGCTGATTGGTGGGTTCTAATGCCGGCTGATTGGTGGGTTCTGATGCCGGCTGATTGGTGGGTTCTAATGCAGGCTGATTGGTGGGTTCTGATGCAGGCTGATTGGTGGGTTCTGATGCCGGCTGATTGGTGGGTTCTGATGCCGGCTGATTGGTGGGTTCTGATGCCGGCTGATTGGTGGGTTCTAATGCAGGCTGATTGGTGGGTTGTGATGCTGGCTGATTGGTGGGTTCTAATGCCGGCTGATTGGTGGGTTCTAATGCCGGCTGATTGGTGGGTTCTGATGCCGGCTGATTGGTGGGTTCTGATGCCGGCTGATTGGTGGGTTCTGATGCCGGCTGATTGGTGGGTTGTGATGCTGGCTGGTTGGTGGGTTCTGATGCCGGCTGATTGGTGGGTTCTAATGCCGGCTGATTGGTGGGTTCTGATGCCGGCTGATTGGTGGGTTCTGATGCCGGCTGATTGGTGGGTTCTGATGCCGGCTGATTGGTGGGTTGTGATGCTGGCTGGTTGGTGGGTTCTGATGCTCGCTGGTTGGTGGGTTCTGATGCTGGCTGATTGGTGGGTTCTAATGCAGGCTGATTGGTTGGTTCCGATGCCGGCTGATTTGTGGGTTCTAATGCAGGCTGATTGGTGGGTTCTGATGCCGGCTGGCTAATGGGTTCTGATGCCGGCTGATTGTTGGGTTCTAATGCAGGCTGATTGGTGGGTTCTAATGCAGGCTGATTGGTGGGTTCTGATGCAGGCGGGTTCTGATGCCGGCTGATTGGTGGGTTCTAATGCAGGCTGATTGGTGGGTTCTGATGCAGGCTGATTGGTGGGTTCTGATGCCGGCTGATTGGTGGGTTCTGATGCCGGCTGATAGGTGGGTTCTAATGCAGGCTGATTGGTGGGTTCTGATGCAGGCGGGTTCTGATGCCGGCTGATTGGTGGGTTCTAATGCAGGCTGATTGGTGGGTTCTAATGCTGGCTGATTGGTGGGTTCTAATGCAGGCTGATTGTTGGGTTCTGATGCCGGCGGGTTGGTGGGTTCTAATGCCGGCTGATTGGTGGGTTCTGATGCTGGCTGGTTAATGGGTTCTGATGCCGGCTGATTGTTGGGTTCTAATGCAGGCTGATTGGTGGGTTCTGATGCAGGCGGGTTCTGATGCCGGCTGTTTGGTGGGTTCTAATGCCGGCTGATTGGTGGGTTCTAATGCCGGCTGATTGGTGGGTTCTAATGCAGGCTGATTGTTGGGTTCTGATGCCGGCTGATTGGTGGGTTCTAATGCAGGCTGATTGGTGGGTTCTAATACCGGCTGATTGGTGGGTTCTAATGCAGGCTGATTGGTGGGTTCTAATGCAGGCTGATTGTTGGGTTCTAATGCAGGCTGATTGGTGGGTTCTAATGCAGGCTGATTGGTGGGTTCTAATGCAGGCTGATTGGTGGGTTCTAATGCAGGCTGATTGTTGGGTTCTAATGCAGGCTGATTGGTGGGTTCTAATGCAGGCTGATTGGTGGGTTCTAATGCAGGCTGATTGGTGGGTTCTAATACCGGCTGATTGGTGGGTTCTAATGCAGGCTGATTGTTGGGTTCTGATGCAGGCTGATTGGTGGGTTCTGATGCCGGCTGATTGGTGGGTTCTAATGCAGGCTGATTGGTGGGTTCTGATGCAGGCTGATTGGTGGGTTCTAATGCAGGCTGATTGGTGGGTTCTGATGCCGGCTGGTTGATGGGTTCTGATGCCGGCTGATTGGTGGGTTCTAATGCAGGCTGATTGGTGGGTTCTGATGCCGGCTGATTGGTGGGTTCTAATGCCGGCTGATTGGTGGGTTCTAATGCAGGCTTATTGGTGGGTTCTAATGCAGGCTGATTGGTGGGTTCTGATGCAGGCTGATTGGTGGGTTCTGATGCAGGCTGGTTGGTGGGTTCTAATGCAGGCTGATTGGTGGGTTCTGATGCCGGCTGGTTGATGGGTTCTGATGCCGGCTGATTGGTGGGTTCTGATGCAGGCTGATTGGTGGGTTATAATGCAGGCTGATTGGTGGGTTCTGATGCAGGCTGATTGGTGGGTTCTAATGCAGGCTGATTGGTGGGTTCTGATGCCGGCTGGTTGATGGGTTCTGATGCCGGCTGATTGGTGGGTTCTAATGCAGGCTGATTGTTGGGTTCTGATGCCGGCTGGTTGATGGGTTCTGATGCCGGCTGGTTGGTGGGTTCTAATGCCGGCTGGTTGGTGGGTTCTAATTCAGGCTGATTGGTGGGTTCTAATTCAGGCTGATTGGTGGGTTCTGATGACTGCTGATTGGTGGGTTCTGATGACTGCTGATTGGTGGGTTCTGATGCCGGCTGGTTGATGGGTTCTGATGCCGGCTGATTGGTGGGTTCTAATGCCGGCTGGTTGGTGGGTTCTAATTCAGGCTGATTGGTGGGTTCTAATGCAGGCTGATTGTTGGGTTCTGATGCCGGCTGGTTGATGGGTTCTGATGCCGGCTGGTTGGTGGGTTCTGATGCAGGCGGGTTCTGATGCCGGCTGGTTGGTGGGTTCTAATGCAGGCTGATTGGTGGGTTCTAATGCAGGCTGATTGTTGGGTTCTGATGCCGGCTGGTTGATGGGTTCTGATGCCGGCTGGTTGGTGGGTTCTAATGCAGGCTGATTGGTGGGTTCTAATGCAGGCTGATTGTTGGGTTCTGATGCCGGCTGGTTGATGGGTTCTGATGCCGGCTGGTTGGTGGGTTCTAATGCAGGCTGATTGTTGGGTTCTGATGCCGGCTGGTTGATGGGTTCTAATTCAGGCTGATTGGTGGGTTCTAATTCAGGCTGATTGGTGGGTTCTGATGACTGCTGATTGGTGGGTTCTGATGACTGCTGATTGGTGGGTTCTGATGCCGGCTGGTTGATGGGTTCTGATGCCGGCTGATTGGTGGGTTCTAATGCCGGCTGGTTGGTGGGTTCTAATTCAGGCTGATTGGTGGGTTCTGATGCCGGCTGGTTGGTGGGTTCTAATGCAGGCTGATTGGTGGGTTCTGATGACTGCTGATTGGTGGGTTCTGATGACTGCTGATTGGTGGGTTCTGATGCCGGCTGATTGGTGGGTTCTAATGCCGGCTGATTGGTGGGTTCCGATGACTGCTGATTGGTGGGTTCTGACAGGCCAGACGTGAACCGACTGTCCTCCTGAACCGGAGGACAGTTGTTCTTTAGGATGGGCGGTCCCTGGTGTTCCTCCCTGTCATGCAGTGCAGCCATTCCTGCCTTCCTCAGGAGGAGGACAGAGATGGACACGGAGAGCTCACTATGGGCTCTGATGGACCTGAAAGCCTCCAGGAGAGCTCTAGTGATGGCCGAGGAGCTCCCTCTCTTTAGACCCGTTTGTTCTCCATGACACTTATGGATCAGATGAATCAGTGTCTCCTCCAGATCTGCTGTAGAGGAGATCACTCTAAACCTGAGGAGGACCTGACTCAGGGACACTTCATTTGATTCCTATGTGGCAGCCTGAGTTGTGAAAGCTGATCAATGCAGGATGGACGTAGTAGGATTTGTGACTCGGTGGGTTTTGGTCTGTGCCGGTTTACTGATGAGGATCCTAAAGCTCAGGAATGGAACGATGGAACGTCAGTCCTTCAGGAAACCAGGTCCACATGTTGGAGGAGGAACGTTAGATTCTGGGTCGTGATCCTGTGAACTGTGCTGGTTCTGGTGGTTCTGGGCGGCACCGAGATGAAGGTCATGTTTTCTAAAGCTGTTTTCCAGTGTTTGTTGATGATGCTAATATTTACTGAAGACACGCCTCCTCTGCTTAAGCGCCGCCGCCTCTGATCCAGCCCAGAGGCAGGGAGACCCGCCGGTAGCAGCTGAAAGCGTGACCTCAGGTTCTTCCCTCTCCCTTCTGATGTTCTGTAACCGTTAGCGATGGAAGCTAACAGCTAATCAGGAAGCGTGTCTGTTTTAGCTGCTCCTCTCAGTCACATGCTAATGACCTTTGCTGACCCTGTTGGCTGAGTCGACCCACCAGAACCTCCTGGACATCCACGCGCAATCATTGATTAAAAAACTCCTCATAGAAACACAAACAATAGAGACTCTAATATAGAAATTGGGACATGGAGCTTAACTTTGATCAGTCTCATATTTAGTTGATGGTTATTGAAATGTTTTATTTTTAACGTTCCTGTCTGCCTGCCCGCTGCAGGACTCCAAACTAAGAAAATCTCTTTCCTGTGGCGCCTGGGAGAAGTGAATGCGTTTTACTCTGCGTCTCTTCCTGTTGGACGCTGCTGTGTCTTCTTGTCCAAACCCGTCCTCTAGACTTCTGACTAGTTTTCAGGCCTCTAAAGAACCCGCCATGCCCTTTAGAGCAACGCCATGCTACACTTCCCCATGTCTTTAGAGATAACAGCAGAAATCCATCAATACAGACAGATTTATTCACTGGCTGCTTCCCTGACACTAGAGGGTGCTGCTGGTGCTGTTGGTGAGACGTATCGTGTTCACTTCCTGTTTGGACTACTGAGCAGCGTTGTAGCTGTCCAGACCATCTCCATCTGAAGTTCTTTTCACAAAAGTGGCATTAGAGACACCAGGGACCATAGTCAAGTGTTTGCCGGGGGCCAGAACGGGCGACATCAAATCCTACCTGAAACTGCTGGCTAAGGATAAGGTTAAATACAGTAAGATTGTTATTCACGCTGGCGGTAATGACACCCGGTTACGCCGATCGGAGGTCACTAAAATTAGTGTTGCTTCGGTGTGTAAGTTTGCCAAAAAAATGTCGGACTCGGTAATTTTCTCTGGTCCCCTCCCTGATCTGACCAGTGATGACATGTTTAGCCGCATGTCGTCATTCAACCGCTGGTTGTCTAGGTGGTGTCCTGAAAACAACGTGGGCTACATTAATAATTGGCAATCCTTTTGGGGAAAGCCTGGTCTGATTCGGAGAGACGGCATCCATCCCACTTTGGATGGTGCAGCTCTTCTTTCTAGGAATCTGGCCACATTTATTAGTCCTCCAAAACCCTGACCACCCAGGGTGCAGACCAGGAAGCAGAGTTGTAGTTTAACAGACCTCTCTGCAGCTTCTCTACTGTTACCCACTGTTTACTCCATCCAGACAGTGTCTTGCCCACGACCAAAATCTAATAAATTAGGAAAGATTCCCAAAGGAGTAAATCATGATAATCTAATTAAAATCAAAATAACTCCAATTGTGGAAAAAGTTAAAACAATTAAATGTGGTCTGTTTAACATAAGATCTCTTTCCTCTAAAAGTCTGCTAGTTAATGACTTGATTTGTGATAATCACATTGACTTGTGTTGCCTTACAGAAACCTGGCTGCAGCAAGAGGATTACAGTGGGGCAAAAAAGTATTCAGTCAGCCACCAATAGTGCAAGTTCTCCCACTTAAAAAGATGACAGAGGCCGGTAATTTTCATCATAGATATACCTCAACTATGAGAGACAAAATGAGGAAAAAAATCCAGTAAATCACATTGTCTAATTTTTAAGGAATTTATTTGCAAAATATGGTGGAAAATAAGTATTTGGTCAATAACAAAAGTTCATCTCAATACTTTGTTATATACCCTTTGTTGGCAATGACAGAGATCAAACGTTTTCTGTAAGTCTTCACAAGGTTTTCACACACTGTTGCTGGTATTTTGGCCCATTCCTCCATGCGGATCTCCTCTAGAGCAGTGATGTTCTGGGGCTGTCGCTGGGCAACACGGACTTTCAACTCCCTCCAAAGATTTTCTATGGGGTTGAGATCTGGAGACTGGCTAGGCCACTCCAGGACCTTGAAATTCTTCTTACCAAGCCACTCCTTCGTTACCCGGGCGGTGTGTTTGGGATCATTGTCATGCTGAAAGACCCAGCCACGTTTCATCTTCAATGCCCTTGCTGATAGAAGGAGGTTTTCACTCAAAATTTGACGATACATGACTCCATTCATTCTTTCCTTCACACGGATCAGCCGTCCTGGTCCCTTAGCAGAAAAACAGCCCCAAAGCATGATGTTTCCACCCCCATGCTTCACTGTAGGTATGGTGTTCTTTGGATGCAACTCAGCATTCTCTCTCCTCCAAACACGACGAGTAGAGTTTTTATCAAAAAGTTCTATTTTGGTTTCATCTGACCATATGATATTCTCCCAGTCATCGTCTGGATCATCCAAATGCTCTCTAGCAAACTTGAGACGGGCCTTGACATGTACTGGCTTAAGCAGGGGGACACGTCTGGCACTGCAGGATTTGAGTCCCTGGCGGCGTAGTGTGTTACTGATGGTAGCCTTTGTTACTTTGGTCCCAGCTCTCTGCAGGTCATTCACTAGGTCCCCCCGTGTGGTTCTGGGATTTTTACTCACCGTTCTTGTGATCATTTTGACCCCACGGGGTGAGATCTTGCGTGGAGCCCCAGATCGAGGAAGATTATCAGTGGTCTTGTATGTTTTCCATTTTCTAATAATTGATCCCACAGTTGATTTCTTCACACCAAGCTGTTTACCTATTGCAGATTCAGACTTCCCAGCCTGGTGCAGGTCTATCATTTGTTTCGGGTGTCCTTTGACAGCTCTCTAGTTTTGGCCATGGTGGAGTTTAGAGTGTGACTGTTTGAGGTTGTGGACAGGTGTCTTTTATACTGATAACGGGTTCAAACAGGTGCCATTAATGAAGGTAACGAGCGGAGGACAGAGGAGCCTCTTACAGAAGAAGTTACAGGTCTGTGAGAGCCAGAAATCTTGCTTGTTTGTAACTGACCAAATACTTATTTTCCACCATATTTTGCAAATAAATTATTTAAAAATCAGACAATGTGATTTTCTGGATTTTTTTTTCTCATTTTGTCTTTCATAGTTGAGGTATATCTATGATGAAAATTACCGGCCTCTCTCATCTTTTTGAGTGGGAGAACTTGCACTATTGGTGGCTGACTAAATACTTTTTTGCCCCACTGTATGTGAGCATAAATGAGGCAACTCCTTCAAGCTATTTAAATTTTCACATACCCAGAAGTTCTGGGCGAGGAGGAGGAGTAGCAACAATCTTCCAGTCTGACTTACTGATTACTCCCAAAACAGTTAATACCTACAACTCTTTGAACATTTAACCCTTAATTTCCCTGATCCAAATTTCAAGGCAAGAAAACCTCTTCTTTTTGTAACTTTGTATCGTCCGCCAGGTCCTTACTCTGAATTTTTAGATGAGTTTTCAGAGTTCCTTTCTGATTTGGCATTAAATACTGACAGGGTCATCATAGTGGGAGATTTTAACATCCATGCTGACATTGAAGGCGATAGCTTAAGAGCAGCCTTTAATGCTATCTTAGACACTATTGGCTTTGTTCAAAATGTGAATAGTCCCACACATTCTCATCTTCATACTTTGGATCTTGTGCTGACATACGGCATAGAATGTGAAGAAATAACAGTATTTCCTCACAACCCTGTCCTCTCTGACCACTTTCTAATAACCTTCAGGATTACTTTAACTGAGTTCTCCTCCCCCAAAAGAAGGTTCAATTTTAGTAGATCTTTATCAGATAGTGCAGTTATAAATTTTAAAGAATCTGCTTCACTTTCTCTCTCCTCTGTGTCGCTGAGCAGTGCTGCAGAGTGCAAAAGCATAGCTTATTCCCCTTCACAGGTTGATGATTTTGTTACTGCCTTAGACAACGCAGCTCCTTTGAAAATGAAAACCGTTAAAAATAGAAAGCTTGCTCCTTGGTTTAATGCAGAGCTGCGTACTTTGAAGCAAAATGCTAGGAAACTGGAAAGAAAATATCGCTCCACAGGCCTGCGGGAGTCCTTCCTAGTCTGGAAAAATGGTTTACTGCTGTATAAGAGGACCCTTTGTAAAGCAAGAGCAGCATACTTCTCCTCATGAATAGAGGAGAATAAGAATAATCCTAGATTTCTTTTTAATCAGTTGCCAAACTCACCCAGAGCCATAGCTCTGTTGAACCGTCCATCCCACCTGCTCTTAGCAGCAATGATTTTATGGGATTCTTTATAAATAAGATTGATCTTATTAAAAATAAGATCATAAGCACTCCTCTATCCGCGATTGTACCTGAGGTAGTCATGGAATCTGAACCGGGTTTAGACTGCTTTGATCCAGTTTAACTTTCAGAGTTAGCAAACCTATCATAGCACTGAAGCAGCTCTGGTAAAATTCACTAAGGATATTCTCATGGCCTCAGATAATAGACTTTATCTGTACTTGTCCTGTTAGATCTCAGCACTGCACAAAACAGAAGTTATAGTCAGTCACTTCATTTGGATGGGATTAAACTGATTTCAGATAATAAAGTAAAAAATCTTGGTGTCGTTTTTGATCAGGACCTGTCATTTAAATCCCAGATCAAAGAGGTTTCTAGAATTTCCTTCTTTCATCTGAGGAACATTGCAAAAACTAGAAATCTCCTGTCCAGGGGTGATGCTGAGAAACTAGTCCATGCATTTGTTACTTCAAGGCTGGACTATTGTAATTCTTTACTATCAGGAAGTCCACAAACTGTAGTTAAAAGCCTTCAGCTGATCCAAAATGCTGCAGCCAGAGTTCTGATGAAAATGAAAAAGAGAGATCATATCTCTCCTATCCTGGCTTCTCTTCATTGGCTTCCTGTTAAATCCAGAACAGAATTTAAAATCCTCCTTCTCACATATAAAGCCTTAAATGGCCAAGCTCCATCTGATATCAGAGATCTGATTGTTCCTTATGTTCCTAACAGAGCACTTCGCTCTCAATTTGCAGGTTTACTAGTGGCAGGGTTCATACGGGTGCTGGAAATCCTTGAAAATGCTTGCATTTTGACGTTGTGTTTTCAAGGTTTGAAAAGTGCTTATATTTTCGATGAAATGCTTGAAAATGCTTGAAATTGTAATTCTTTCACAACAAATCCCTATCTAACTGAATCGTGTGTTTATTAAATGGAGAAATAAAATGTTGGAGAGCCCGAAAATGAAACCTGCTCGCTTATGTGTGACTGCGAACTGCCAGTCTATTTCCATGTGTGACTCCGCCCCCATGAAACCACTACTGCACCATGCCGGGAGGTTGTCGTTGCAATTAACGTTGGCTGGAAGATGAAAAATACAAATTATGGATTAAACGAGGACAAACCCCACGAGTTGCCTCTTGTAAAGTCTGCAAAAAAGATGTGCAGCTTTTCACAATGGGCGAGTCTGCGCTCTCGAGTCACATGAAGGGTAAGTCATAGACTTTTTAGGTAAGCCAACTGAAGTAGCCTAGTACATGTTAACGTTAGCGCCTATTTGTTTACGCCAGTAAATGCTAGCTAGGAATTCACAGGCTAAGTTACTGAGTGACTGAGAGTACGGTGTGACAATGTAATGTTAGTATTGAAGTGTTTCCTGCAAACTCACGCTACCGCCTTGCCCACGTTCCCAAAAAAACCCTGAAGTTTTAATTCATTGCCAGGCCCAGACCTTCAAACAGCATTGATAACTCTACGGCTGATAATACTAAATTGCGACACCCTCTGGTTGGTTATATTACTACGCCATGGCAGAGGAGTCATTTTTTTTGATCATCCGAGGAGACGTGTGGGGGGAAAAAATGTGTTTGTCGTCTTCTTCATCGTGAACTATATGTGGAAAGGTCAGTAGTTAATTAAAACTCATAATAGAAAATTAATATCTGCTTCATGTGCTCTGACAAATTAAGATAGGATTTAGTTTTATGTATTCATTTCCTTGGTTCATCCCTCGGTCCCCTCAGAGGGACCTGAGTTCATCCCTCGGTCCCTCAGAGGGACCTGAGTTCATCCCTCGGTCCCCTTAGAGGGACCTGAGTTCATCCCTCGGTCCCCTCAGAGGGACCTGAGTTCATCCCTCAGTCCCCTTAGAGGGACCTGAGTTCATTCCTCGGTCCCTCAGAGGGACCTGAATTCATCCCTCGGTCCCCTCAGAGGGACCTGAGTTCATTCCTCGGTCCCCTCAGAGGGACCTGAGTTCATTCCTCGGTCCCCTCAGAGGGACCTGAGTTCGTCCCTCGGTCCCCTCAGAGGGACCTGAGTTCATCCCTCGGTCCCATTAGAGGGACCTGAGTTCATCCCTCGGTCCCATTAGAGGGACCTGAGTTCATCCCTCGGTACCCTCAGAGAGACTTGAGTTCATCCCTCGGTCCCATTAGAGGGACCTGAGTTCATCCCTCGGTCCCCTCAGAGGGACTTGAGTTCATCCCTCGGTCCCATTAGAGGGACCTGAGTTCATCCCTCGGTCCCATTAGAGGGACCTGAGTTCATCCCTCGGTCCCCTCAGAGGGACCTGAGTTCATCCCTCGGTCCCCTCAGAGGGACCTGAGTTCATCCCTCGGTCCCATTAGAGGGACCTGAGTTCATCCCTCGGTCCCCTCAGAGGGACCTGAGTTCATCCCTCGGTCCCATTAGAGGGACCTGAGTTCATCCCTCGGTCCCATTAGAGGGACCTGAGTTCATCCCTCGGTCCCCTTAGAGGGACCTGAGTTCATTCCTCGGTCCCTCAGAGGGACCTGAGTTCATCCCTCGGTCCCCTCAGAGGGACCTGAGTTCATTCCTCGGTCCCCTCAGAGGGACCTGAGTTCATCCCTCGGTCCCCTCAGAGGGGACCTGAGTTCATCCCTCGGTCCCCTCAGAGGGACCTGAGTTCATCCCTCGGTCCCCTCAGAGGGACCTGAGTTCATCCCTCGGTCCCCTCAGAGGGACCTGAGTTCATCCCTCGGTCCCATTAGAGGGACCTGAGTTCATCCCTCGGTCCCCTCAGAGGGACCTGAGTTCATCCCTCGGTCCCCTCAGAGGGACCTGAGTTCATCCCTCGGTCCCATTAGAGGGACCTGAGTTCATCCCTCGGTCCCATTAGAGGGACCTGAGTTCATCCCTCGGTCCCATTAGAGGGACCTGAGTTCATCCCTCGGTCCCATTAGAGGGACCTGAGTTCATCCCTCGGTCCCATTAGAGGGACCTGAGTTCATCCCTCGGTACCCTCAGAGGGACTTGAGTTCATCCCTCGGTCCCCTCAGAGGGACTTGAGTTCATCCCTCGGTCCCCTCAGAGGGACCTGAGTTCATCCCTCGGTCCCCTCAGAGGGACCTGAGTTCATCCCTCGGTCCCATTAGAGGGACCTGAGTTCATCCCTCGGTCCCATTAGAGGGACCTGAGTTCATCCCTCGGTCCCCTCAGAGGGACCTGAGTTCATCCCTCGGTCCCCTCAGAGGGACCTGAGTTCATCCCTCGGTCCCCTCAGAGGGACCTGAGTTCATCCCTCGGTCCCCTCAGAGGGACCTGAGTTCATCCCTCGGTCCCATTAGAGGGACCTGAGTTCATCCCTCGGTCCCATTAGAGGGACCTGAGTTCATCCCTCGGTCCCATTAGAGGGACCTGAGTTCATCCCTCGGTCCCATTAGAGGGACCTGAGTTCATCCCTCGGTCCCATTAGAGGGACCTGAGTTCATCCCTCGGTCCCATTAGAGGGACCTGAGTTCATCCCTCGGTCCCATTAGAGGGACCTGAGTTCATCCCTCGGTCCCATTAGAGGGACCTGAGTTCATCACTCGGTCCCCTCAGAGGGACTTGAGTTCATCCCTCGGTCCCATTAGAGGGACCTGAGTTCATCCCTCGGTCCCATTAGAGGGACCTGAGTTCATCCCTCTGTCCCCTCAGAGGGACCTGAGTTCATCCCTCGGTCCCATTAGAGGGACCTGAGTTCATCACTCGGTCCCATTAGAGGGACCTGAGTTCATCCCTCGGTCCCATTAGAGGGACCTGAGTTCATCCCTCGGTCCCATTAGAGGGACCTGAGTTCATCCCTCGGTCCCATTAGAGGGACCTGAGTTCATCCCTCGGTCCCATTAGAGGGACCTGAGTTCATCCCTCGGTCCCATTAGAGGGACCTGAGTTCATCCCTCGGTCCCCTCAGAGGGACCTGAGTTCATCCCTCGGTCCCCTCAGAGGGACCTGAGTTCATCCCTCGGTCCCCTCAGAGGGACCTGAGTTCATTCCTCGGTCCCTCAGGGACGTGAGTTCATTCCTCGGTCCCCTCAGAGGGACCTGAGTTCATCCCTCGGTCCCCTCAGAGGGACCTGAGTTCATCCCTCGGTCCCCTTAGAGGGACCTGAGTTCATCCCTCGGTCCCCTTAGAGGGACCTGAGTTCATTCCTCGGTCCCTCACAGGGACGTGAGTTCATTCCTCGGTCCCCTCAGAGGGACCTGAGTTCATCCCTCGGTCCCCTCAGAGGGACCTGAGTTCATCCCTCGGTCCCCTCAGAGGGACTTGAGTTCATCCCTCGGTCCCCTCAGAGGGACTTGAGTTCATCCCTCGGTCCCCTCAGAGGGACTTGAGTTCATCCCTCGGTCCCCTCAGAGGGACCTGAGTTCATCCCTCGGTCCCCTCAGAGGGACCTGAGTTCATCCCTCGGTCCCCTCAGAGGGACCTGAGTTCATCCCTCGGTCCCATTAGAGGGACCTGAGTTCATCCCTCCGTCCCATTAGAGGGACCTGAGTTCATCCCTCGGTCCCATTAGAGGGACCTGAGTTCATCCCTCGGTCCCATTAGAGGGACCTGAGTTCATCCCTCGGTCCCATTAGAGGGACCTGAGTTCATCCCTCGGTCCAATTAGAGGGACCTGAGTTCATCCCTCGGTCCCATTAGAGGGACCTGAGTTCATCCCTCGGTCCCATTAGAGGGACCTGAGTTCATCCCTCGGTCCCATTAGAGGGACCTGAGTTCATCCCTCGGTCCCATTAGAGGGACCTGAGTTCATCCCTCGGTCCCATTAGAGGGACCTGAGTTCATCCCTCGGTCCCATTAGAGGGACCTGAGTTCATCCCTCGGTCCCCTCAGAGGGACCTGAGTTCATCCCTCGGTCCCCTCAGAGGGACCTGAGTTCATCCCTCGGTCCCCTCAGAGGGACCTGAGTTCATCCCTCGGTCCCCTCAGAGGGACCTGAGTTCATCCCTCGGTCCCCTCAGAGGGACCTGAGTTCATTCCTCGGTCCCTCAGAGGGACCTGAGTTCATTCCTCGGTCCCCTCAGAGGGACCTGAGTTCATTCCTCGGTCCCTCAGAGGGACCTGAGTTCATTCCTCGGTCCCCTCAGAGGGACCTGAGTTCATCCCTCGGTCCCCTCAGAGGGACCTGAGTTCATCCCTCGGTCCCATTAGAGGGACCTGAGTTCATCCCTCGGTCCCATTAGAGGGACCTGAGTTCATCCCTCGGTCCCCTCAGAGGGACCTGAGTTCATCCCTCGGTCCCCTCAGAGGGACCTGAGTTCATCCCTCGGTCCCCTCAGAGGGACCTGAGTTCATCCCTCGGTCCCCTCAGAGGGACCTGAGTTCATTCCTCGGTCCCTCACAGGGACGTGAGTTCATTCCTCGGTCCCCTCAGAGGGACTTGAGTTCATCCCTCGGTCCCCTCAGAGGGACCTGAGTTCATCCCTCGGTCCCCTCAGAGGGACTTGAGTTCATCCCTCGGTCCCCTCAGAGGGAGGGACTTGAGTTCATCCCTCGGTCCCCTCAGAGGGAGGGACTTGAGTTCATCCCTCGGTCCCCTCAGAGGGACTTGAGTTCATCCCTCGGTCCCCTCAGAGGGACTTGAGTTCATCCCTCGGTCCCCTCAGAGGGACTTGAGTTCATCCCTCGGTCCCCTCAGAGGGACTTGAGTTCATCCCTCGGTCCCCTCAGAGGGACTTGAGTTCATCCCTCGGTCCCCTCAGAGGGACTTGAGTTCATCCCTCGGTCCCCTCAGAGGGACTTGAGTTCATCCCTCGGTCCCCTCAGAGGGACCTGAGTTCATCCCTCGGTCCCCTCAGAGGGACCTGAGTTCATCCCTCGGTCCCATTAGAGGGACCTGAGTTCATCCCTCGGTCCCATTAGAGGGACCTGAGTTCATCCCTCGGTCCCCTCAGAGGGACCTGAGTTCATCCCTCGGTCCCCTCAGAGGGACCTGAGTTCATCCCTCGGTCCCCTCAGAGGGACCTGAGTTCATCCCTCGGTCCCATTAGAGGGACCTGAGTTCATCCCTCGGTCCCATTAGAGCGACCTGAGTTCATCCCTCGGTCCCATTAGAGGGACCTGAGTTCATCCCTCGGTCCCCTCAGAGGGACCTGAGTTCATCCCTCGGTCCCCTCAGAGGGACCTGAGTTCATCCCTCGGTCCCCTCAGAGGGACCTGGGTACAAGGCTCTGTGGTCTTAGATCATTTCTCAGTGGGAGAACGCTGCAATCATTTGCTCTGTTATATTTTTGTTGTTGTCAAATAGGATGTCTTTTACAGCATTTTCACAGGATGATTCTGTTGCCCTTTAAATTAAGGTCATTTTCTAGATCAACGGTTTTTAACAGCAATATACAGTTGTGTTCGAAATAATAGCAGTGCCTTTAGAAAAATGAGTAAATGTCAAAATTCTTCAAAGAAATTGTACTTTAATGAACACAGATACATTGGGGACACAGTACATTCTATTCCAAAGCAAAACAATTGCGCAAAGTCATCAAAACTTAAATAATAATAATAATATTTCAAATAAAGTAAGAAATGGCATGTTCAAAAGAATAGCAGTGTTGCCATCTTTCCTTGCAAACTCAAAAATGTACTGTACAAACAAAGAAATTCTTGATAAGTGAACCTAGCTGAGTATCCTAAACTAATATTTTGTTGCAAAACCACGGTTTCTGATGACTGCTTCACATCTGTGGTGCATGGAGTCAACCAACTTCTGGCATCGTTCCACAGGTATTGCAGCCCAGGATAATTGCACTGTATTCCACAATTCCTCAGCGTTTCTTGGTTTTGCCTCATGCACTGCACTTTTTATGTCAGCCCACAAGTTTTCAATGGGATTAAGGTCCGGGGATTGTGCTGGCCACTCCATCAGTTGAATCTTGTTCATCTGGAACCATGCTTTTGCTCGCTTGCTGGTGTGTTTGGGGTCATTATCCTGTTGAAAGGTCCACCTCAAAGGCATTTCCTCCTCAGCATATGGCAGCATGACCTCTTCCAGGATCCTGATGTACTGGAACTGATCCATGATCCCTTGTATGCGGTGAATCGGACCAACACCATAGTATGAAAAACATCCCCATATCATGATGCTTGCACCACCATGCTTAATGGTCTTCAGTGAGTACTGTGGCTTGAATTCTGTGTTTGCAGGGCGTCTGACATACTGCCTGTGACCCTTAGACCCAAAAAGAACAATCTTGCTTTCATTTGTCCACAAGATATTATGCCATTTCTTTTCAGGCCAGTCAATGTGCTCTTTGGCAAATTGTAAACGCTTCTGCACATGTCTTTTTCTCAGCAGTGGGACTTTGCGGGGGCTTCTTGCTGGAAGGTTAACCTCAGTAAGACGTCTTCTGATTGTCACAGTACTCACTGTCAACTGAAGGTCTTGCTTGATCCTCTTGGATCCCATCATTGGCTGAGTCTTCGCCAGTTTGGCTATTCTTCTGTCCATTCGAGGGGTTGTCTTTCTTTTTCTTCCTCGTTTTTCAGTTTTTTGCTCCCATTTCAGGGCATTTGAGATCATTTTAGCTGAACAGCCAATGATTTTCTGCACCTCTTTGTATGTTTTCCCTTCTTTAATCAATTTTTTTATTAGGAAACGCTCATCTTCAGAACAGTGTCTTGAACGACCCATTTTCCTTGTTTTTTCAGGACAAATGCACAGCCAGCATGCCAGTTGTCTTGATCCTTAAATACGGATCACCTGTTAACACCCTTTTTTCCCAGAATACCCTCCCTAATTGATGCCCTCTCTAATTGAACTCACCACTGCTATTTTTTTGAACACACCCTTTTCAGTTAATCATTCAATTTCACAGAATCCACAGTATGCATGGCTGTCCTGTTGGGTTTGTTGGTTTTCTATACCTTTATTTTACCCCCCAGAAACTTATCTGGGGTATAGAGTTTGAAATGTTAATAAAACAAGTGATTTTCTTGCTGCTGTTGAGGCACTGCTATTATTTCGAACACAACTGTATGTCATTTATCATATTTATAATGAAACTTTATTGACAAAACAGCTAAACAATTCAGACCTTCTAGGAGGCTGTAGATTCTATACAAAACTCCCCATGACAGGAGGCAGGATTTTTTATTTGGAAAATATAATGGAAACTAATATTCAATGGACCAAAATAAGCATAACTGAAAAAGAAAGTAATACTAAATTGACAACAGTGGTTATTTACTAGCTAAGCATCTATTTTCTGTAGAATTCTAGAAGAGAAAGGAAGCTTAGATATAGATCTATAATAGACATGTGGGTCAGGAGGCGGCGAAGCTTTGCTGGGTGAATCAGCATCATTCCATGAACCCATTTAGTGGTTTGCTTCTAATTCTATTCAGTTTATTTCTATAGTTCTAGTTGGCTTTATAAACTAGGAGCTCTTCCTGCTCCCAAACAGTTAGCTGATAGTTCTCAGATGACATCCGGGTCGGCCATGTTTGGACCGGTCTATCTAAAGGCCAGCTGTGGAGAATCGTGGCGCTTTGTTTGGCGTTGAGCTGCTCCAGAAGCTGCAGTGCATAGATGTTCAGCTATGCAGCGCTGATGATGATCAGCCAACCGATCAATGCAGCAGTAATTCATAAATCCTGTTTAATAGAGGGAGGCTGAGGATGTGCTGATTCAGCAGCTGCAGCAGAGCAGAGCAAAGGACTGTGGGTAATAAACTGTGGGCAGTCAGACAGGTGAGCGTCAGGCTGGAAGCGCTGATGAAGCCGTTCATGTTCAGGTATCCTGATGGGCGCCACACAGTCCATGATGGCGTTAGAGCGGACCTAAAGTGAAGAAGTGAAACCTTCCTGCTGATGTGCTGCAGGAGGATCTGTGCGCTCTCATTTCCTCTGTGGTTAAACTGGTTCCACTGTCACCATCTGGGAGGTTCAGTTTGGACACATGACTGTTCCCTGTGTTGCCAGCCTGTCCTTCATGGACCTTTCCATGATGGCTCCCTCTTCCAATGTGAATCAGCGTCATGGAAAGAGAAGGAGATCCTGTGTTTTAGTCCTCAAACACCATCGGCGGTCAGAGAGGGGGAACTGGGAAGGGTTGCTTTGCCCCCCAGTGCACTGGGGAGCAAAACTGGCCCCTCTGCTCCAAACATCGGTTCTCAATGTCCAAAAGTCCTGTCATGGTTTATGGTCCAACGTGTCCAAACTAATTTCAGGACCAGAGGGACATCAATAGCTTAGTTCAGCTTTTAAAGCTAAAACAGAACAGCAAGTCGCTTGCTAAATCCCTGCTGGGCGGCTGAAGTGAGCTAAAGAAGGCCGTGATGCGGTTCCTTCTCCATCCTTTCTTCTTCTCTGTGCTTGTCAGGCATCAGGTGCCCAGTGTGCTCCAAGAACGTGTCCTCAGAGGAGATGGATCTGCACCTGGTGCTGTGTCTGACCAAACCTCGCCTCACTTATAACGGTAAGAAGCTCATTCAAGCTTTTACTGCTTCTGATTGGCTGCTGTAAGCCCACCCAATTTAAGATAAATCTGCTTTTCTTTCCCTAAAATGCAGTTATTTAGTTTATAGGTTTCCATGGAAACCAGGGATGTATTTTAGTTGTTCCTGTTTTCTGAAAAGTATCACCCATTCTAATCACAACAGCAAATATAATATAGAATAATATAGATATTATATGAGACGACCTAAACCATTACCTCTGTCCCCCTCTCTCCTTCTGACTCCCCCTCTCTCCTCCTCCTGTCCCCCCCTCTCACCTCCTGTCTCACCCTCTCTCCTCCTGTCTCCCCCTCCGTCCCGCTCTGTCCTCCTGTCTCCCCCTCTCCCCTGTCCCTCTCTCCTCTCTCTCCTCTCTCTCCTCTGTCTCCCTCCGTCCCGCTCTGTCCTCCTGTCTCCCCCTCTCCCCTGTCCCTCTCTCCTCTCTCTCCTCTCTCTCCTCTCTCTCCTCTGTCTCCCTCCATCCCGCTCTGTCCTCATGTCTCTGCTCTGCTGTGATGTCCTCCAGAGGACGTCCTCTCTAAGGACGCGGGGGAATGTGCCATCTGCCTGCAGGACCTGCAGCAGGGGGACACCATCGCCCGCCTTCCCTGCCTCTGCATCTACCATAAACGGTGGGGTTCAGGAAGCTCCGCCTCCACCTTTGCTCCCCCGTGGAGCGCTCAGATCTAGCTGAGGTTCTGATGCCGTGTTCTGTGGTTCTGCTGCAGGTGTATCGATGCGTGGTTCGAGGTGAACAGATCCTGCCCGGAGCATCCGTCAGACTAAAGCTTCCCTCACAGCGGTAACCTCCGTCCCAAACACCACCGGCTCCACCTTCCTGATGGAGACCCGCTTCCCCCAGAGGTCTCCTCTCAGTGACCGTCTCCCTGTGAGGTCCAGGAACCAGGAGAAGGTCCAGTAGAACCGGATCCTGATCACAGACATGACCTGGTTCTGATCCAACCCGTTCCTGCTGTGTCTGAATCCTGACCGGACCCTGGATCTGCTCAGGGACCGGTTCCTCATTGGACCTCTGACTTTGAGCTCTGTGAACCTTCCTGACTGGACCACCTGATCCCTGACCCACTCAGTCAGGTTCTGACCCACTGTGGAAGGGTCCGGGTGGGCTAGTAGACCTTCTGGGGGAAAGGTTCTTATGGCGGTACCTGCTGTGGTATCGGACCTGACCGGTCTGCTTCTGTGCTTCTTTCCCTCACAGGTTACCGACTCTGAGAAGGTTCTACAGGATGGAGGCGGGATCCAGAGGCCCGTTGGACCCTGTGAACACTGTGAACCCCTCCATGTTGTAGAACCACTGCGTGCCATACCTCTTTGGACGAACTTCAGGGATACCAGCCTTTCAGTCTCCTGGGGAACGGACCTACCTGCTCCTCACCTGACGGTCCATTGGGATAGGGAGGGCGGTTCTGGGAGGGTTCTGATGCTGTGGGACCTCACCGCTCCTCGGTCGGCACCGATTTCTCCCAGTGCCGTGATGGGAAGCAGGAAGGAAAAGGTTGGAGCTGGAGGAGCTTCTCACCACAGCTGCCATTAAAGCAGAACCGAGCCAGAGACGAGCCGTCTGCATGGGCAGCTCCGGGCCCGGTGGCGCCGATCCACTGTGAATACTGACTACCATGCACCTCATCCCCATGGAGCCCGGTTCTCCCGGTCCATTTCCCAGCCCAGCAGGACTAAAGCATAAAGTTCTTCAGTCCAGGAACAGAACCTCTCTACCTGTTCTGTTGATCCTCAGAAGAACTTTTACGAAGAGTCCACAGGTCCAACAGAACCTTCAGCTTTCCTTTACACCATGCCTAAAGATTCACCAGAGGTTCTGCTTCCCGTGGACCTCCAGCTTGGCCGAGGACAGGCAGTCCAGCCCAGAGCTGCCGGTTCCTCTGAGACCACATCCTTGACCAGGTCCCCCACTGCGCCGCCAGACGTTCTGTTCCAGAACCCACTGTTTGGTTCTACTGGATCCAGAACGGGTCGGTTGCTCTGCCGCAGTGGTTCTGGTCACCTTGTTTCTTCTCAATAGACTAAAACTCACCTTGATTCCTGGAATGTGAGAGTTTGATCCGTCCCCACAGCATGATGCCTACAGCGCCATACTTCAGACTGTCCGTCCAATCAGAACCAGGTTCTCTGTGACTTTAGCCACTAGAATCAGAGTTAAAGTTATTTAAGTTGGTAACTTGGTTAAGTTACTAAAGTGGCGTCGATCTGGTTAGAGACGCAGTCGGGTCAGTTGGCTGTCTGCCCAAGAGGTCTGCCTCATCCCAGAGGTCTGCCTCATCCCGGAGGTCTGCCTCATCCCGGAGGTCTGCCTCATCCCGGAGGTCTGCCTCATTCCAGAGGTCTGCCTCATCCCGGAGGTCTGCCTCATCCCGGAGGTCTGCCTCATTCCAGAGGTCTGCCTCATCTCGGAGGTCTGCCTCATCCCGGAGGTCTGCCTCATCCCAGAGGTCTGCCTCATCACGGAGGTCTGCCTCATCCCGGAGGTCTGCCTCATCCCGGAGGTCTGCCTCATCACTGAGGTCTGCCTCATTCCAGAGGTCTGCCTAATTCCAGAGGTCTGCCTAATTCCAGAGGTCTGCCTCATCCCGGAGGTCTGCCTCATCACTGAGGTCTGCCCCATTCCGGAGGTCTGCCTCATCCCGGAGGTCTGCCTCATTCCAGAGGTCTGCCTCATTCCAGAGGTCTGCCTCATCACGGAGGTCTGCCCCATTCCAGAGGTCTGCCTCATCCCGGAGGTCTGCCTCCTCCCGGAGGTCTGCCTCCTCCCGGAGGTCTGCCTCCTCCCGGAGGTCTGCCTCCTCCCGGAGGTCTGCCTCATTCCAGAGGTCTGCCTCATCCCGGAGGTCTGCCTCATCACTGAGGTCTGCCCCATTCCAGAGGTCTGCCTCATCACTGAGGTCTGCCTCATCCCGGAGGTCTGCCTCATTCCAGAGGTCTGCCTCATTCCAGAGGTCTGCCTCATTCCAGAGGTCTGCCTCATCCCGGAGGTCTGCCTCATCACGGAGGTCTGCCCCATTCCAGAGGTCTGCCTCATCCCGGAGGTCTGCCTCCTCCCGGAGGTCTGCCTCATTCCAGAGGTCTGCCTCATTCCAGAGGTCTGCCTCATTCCAGAGGTCTGCCTCATCCCAGAACCCTGCAGGGAACTGAATGACCTCTGGAAGGAATCCAGTCACCTGGTAAATAATAAAAGATTGAAAGGAAAGGCACCAGATTTACTCTCCATGCTGATGATGTTCTGTGCGCGTCGCCTCATGTCCACGCTCAGGAACAGCTTCTCTGAGCCAGGGGTTTCCATGGCGATGAAAGGTTCTGGTTTGGTCCTCTTTTTTTAAAGAAGCCCTCCAGGTACCGATTCAATGCAATTCGTTTTTATAATCACTGAACGTCTAAACCGCAGAGGCCACAGGTGTAGGAGTTTGCCCTTCAATCGAAGGTTGACGGTTCAAGCCTGGCTCTGGCTTTCAGTGTTGTTTCCTTGAGCAAGACACTTCACCTGCATTGTCTGCTGATGGTGGTCAGAGGGCCCGGTGGGGCCAGAGTACGGCAGCCTGGCTTCTGTCAGTGAGCCCCAGGGCAGCTGTGGCTACAATGTAGCTCACCACCATCAGTGAATGGCTGAATGTCATTCACCAGAAAGCACTTTGGTCTCCTGACTCGACCAAAGTGCTGTATGACTACAGGCCTTTAACCATTTCAACCAGATATCTTCCTTTCTGGTCCTGGAGTTTCTAGATGTTTCCCTGCTTGAAAACTACTGGGTTGTTGGCAGAACCCCGAGAACCTGACTGCAGTCCAACAGGCTAAGTCGGGGAGTCTGATCCTGGACCTGATGACCCCTGACCTAAACCCCTCGATGCCAGGCTTAGCCTCCTCCGCTCCAGTGGATCTGGACAGATGGGTTAAAACCCAGGAGTCTGATGGAACATCTCGTCTTCATCCATTCCTGGGTCCTCAGGTGTGTGGGTTTCAGTGACCCAGCTGCAGGTTCAACAGACCATCAGGTGGATCACAGACTGATGGACTTCATGCTTGAACAGCCTAAAGACACATTTCATAACTTCTGTGAAGCAGTTTAACCATGAACAAGCTTCCTTAGAGGAAAGCTTTGTAAAAGTTGTTCCTGAAGCAGCTCTGCATCAGACTGGCAATAATAAAACTTTTATTCTCATTTATCAAAAGACATCAAATATTCCTCTTCAAACTTGAATCCCCTGCTGAGCCTTCTGGGTGCCTCTCCAACCTTACTGGGAATCAGATTTTATTTGAAGACATCAATGCAGACTCATTTCAATCCACTTTTATTGTTTAATAAATGACAAATAAATACAGGCCTGGTAGAGGAGGTAACACTGTGCTGCTCAACATGCTCAATAAAACATACACTGATGAAGATTCTCCTAAAGTTCTTATTGGTCGAGTTCCTCATCCTCTGCTGCTGTGGTTCTGAGAACTTTGATGAGGTAGATGGACCGAACCTCCCAGAGTAGAAATGCTTTCATTTATGCAACCAGGTTATTGCAACATGTTTATGAAAAAAAGCAGCAACTGAAGTAACAGTGAAGGAACAAAAACTGCATGTAAAAAAAATAAATAAATGGAGATTCTGCAGGAAGTTCTTTTCTTAAGCTGTAGGCACTTCCTGTCTTTATGGAAAACTCAAATATGCGGGGAAAGACTCCCTCCTACCAAACAGTAGATCAGCAGAACGCATCTGCATCTGGAGGCCAGTCAGGACCAAGCTAATGCTAACAGTATGCTAACCACTGTATCTCACATAGAAGAACATGAGATGGAACGTTTAAAAGGTCTTTATATAAAAGGTTCTCCTTGGTTTATATAAAAGATTCTCATTAGATAATATAAAGGTTCTCAGTTTATATAAAGGTTCTCAGTTTATATAAAGGTTCTCTGGTTTATATAAAGGTTCTCTGGTTTAAATAAAAGGTTCTCAGTTTATATAAAGGTTCTCTGGTTTATATAAAGGTTCTCTGGTTTATATAAAAGGTTCTCAGTTTATATAAAGGTTCTCAGTTTATATAAAGGTTCTCTGGTTTATATAAAGGTTCTCTGGTTTATATAAAAGGTTCTCAGTATATAAAGGTTCTCAGTTTATATAAAAGGTTCTCTGGTTTATATAAAGGTTCTCAGTTTATATAAAAGATTCTCATTAGTTTATATAAAGGTTCTCAGTTTATATAAAAGGTTCTCAGTATATAAAGGTTCTCATTAGTTTATATAAAAGGTTCTCTGGTTTATATAACGGTTCTCAGTTTATATAAAAGGTTCTCATTAGTTTAAATAAAGGTTCTCTGGTTTATATAACGGTTCTCAGTTTATATAAAAGGTTCTCATTAGTTTAAATAAAGGTTCTCATTAGTTTAAATAAAGGTTCTCAGTTTATATAAAAGGTTCTCATTAGTTTATATAAAAGGTTCTCATTAGTTTATATAAAGGTTCTCAGTTTATATAAAAGGTTCTCATTAGTTTATATAAAAGGTTCTCAGTTTATATAAAAGGTTCTCATTAGTTTATATAAAGGTTCTCAGTTTATATAAAAGGTTCTCATTAGTTTATATAAAGGTTCTCAGTTTATATAACAGTTCTCAGTTTATATAAAAGGTTCTCTGGTTTATATAAAGGTTCTCAGTTTATATAAAAGTTCTCAGTTTATATAAATGGTTCTCTGGTTTATATAAAGGTTCTCAGTTTATATAACAGTTCTCAGTTTATATAAAAGGTTCTCTGGTTTATATAAAGGTTCTCAGTTTATATAACAGTTCTCAGTTTATATAAAAGGTTCTCTGGTTTATATAAAGGTTCTCAGTTTATATAAAGGTTCTCAGTTTATATAAAAGGTTCTCTGGTTTATATAAAGGTTCTCAGTTTATACAAAAGTTCTCAGTTTATATAAAAGGTTCTCTGGTTTATATAAAGGTTCTCAGTTTATATAAAAGTTCTCAGTTTATATAAAAGGTTCTCTGGTTTATATAAAGGTTCTCAGTTTATAAAACAGTTCTCAGTTTATATAAAGGTTCTCAGTTTATATAAAAGGTTCTCATTAGTTTATATGAAGGTTCTCAGTTTATATAAAAGGTTCTCTGGTTTATATAAAGGTTCTCAGTTTATATAGAAGGTTCTCAGTTTATATAAAAGGTTCTCTGGTTTATATAAAGGTTCTCAGTTTATATAAAAGTTTCTCATTAGTTTATATAAAGGTTCTCATTAGTTTATATGAAGGTTCTCAGTTTATATAAAAGGTTCTCTGGTTTATATAAAGGTTCTCAGTTTATATAAAAGGTTCTCATTAGTTTATATAAAAGGTTCACAGTTTATATAAAAGGTTCTCATTAGTTTATATAAAGGTTCTCAGTTTATATAAAAGGTTCTCATTAGTTTATATAAAAGGTTCTCAGTTTATATAAAAGGTTCTCATTAGTTTATATAAAGGTTCTCAGTTTATATAAAAGGTTCTCATTAGTTTATATAAAAGGTTCTCAGTTTATATAAAAGGTTCTCATTAGTTTATATAAAGGTTCTCAGTTTATATAAAAGGTTCTCAGTTTATATAAAGGTTCTCAGTTTATATAACAGTTCTCAGTTTATATAAAGGTTCTCAGTTTATATAAAAGTTCTCAGTTTATATAAAAGGTTCTCTGGTTTATATAAAGGTTCTCAGTTTATATAACAGTTCTCAGTTTATATAAAAGGTTCTCTGGTTTATATAAAGGTTCTCAGTTTATATAACAGTTCTCAGTTTATATAAAGGTTCTCAGTTTATATAAAAGGTTCTCATTAGTTTATATAAAGGTTCTCAGTTTATATAAAAGGTTCTCTGGTTTATATAAAGGTTCTCCGTTTATATAAAAGTTCTCAGTTTATATAAAAGGTTCTCTGGTTTATATAAAGGTTCTCAGTTTATATAACAGTTCTCAATTTATATAAAAGGTTCTCTGGTTTATATAAAGGTTCTCAGTTTATATAAAAGGTTCTCATTAGTTTATATAAAAGGTTCTCAGTTTATATAAAAGGTTCTCAGTTTATATAAAGGTTCTCAGTTTATATAAAAGGTTCTCATTAGTTTATATAAAAGGTTCTCAGTTTATATAAAAGGTTCTCATTAGTTTATATAAAGGTTCTCAGTTTATATAAAAGGTTCTCATTAGTTTATATAAAAGGTTCTCAGTTTATATAAAAGGTTCTCATTAGTTTATATAAAGGTTCTCAGTTTATATAAAAGGTTCTCATTAGTTTATATAAAGGTTCTCAGTTTATATAACAGTTCTCAGTTTATATAAAGGTTCTCAGTTTATATAAAAGTTCTCAGTTTATATAAAAGGTTCTCTGGTTTATATAAAGGTTCTCAGTTTATATAACAGTTCTCAGTTTATATAAAAGGTTCTCTGGTTTATATAAAGGTTCTCAGTTTATATAAAGGTTCTCAGTTTATATAAAAGGTTCTCATTAGTTTATATAAAGGTTCTCAGTTTATATAACAGTTCTCAGTTTATATAAAAGGTTCTCTGGTTTATATAAAGGTTCTCAGTTTATATAAAGGTTCTCAGTTTATATAAAAGGTTCTCATTAGTTTATATAAAGGTTCTCAGTTTATATAACAGTTATATAACAGTTATATAACAGTTCTCAGTTTATATAAAGGTTCTCAGTTTATATAAAAGGTTGTCATTAGTTTATATAAAGGTTCTCAGTTTATATAACAGTTCTGAGTTTATATAAAAGGTTCTCTGGTTTATATAAAGGTTCTCAGTTTATATAACAGTTCTCAGTTTATATAAAGGTTCTCAGTTTATATAAAAGGTTCTCATTCGTTTATATAAAGGCTCTCTATGTCTATTGTTCTTAGAATAAACCGGAAACGTTCCAGCTCAGATGCATCCATGCTAGCTGGTTCTAATAGGTTCTCTGGTAGCTCTCTGATCAGAGGAACCGCCCGCAGACGCTGGATCAGAGGCTGCAATTTGAGACTAAATGCTAACGGAACACAGGATGCAGCTGCAGTCACAGCTGGATCTCTGCAGTGTTTGAGGTTGAACTGTAAAGTGTTTTGACATGACTTGTGTTGTGGATTGGCGCTATATAAATAAACTGAATTGAATTGAGGCCTTTAACAGGCTCTGGTTCAGGATGTGGCACAGTAGCAGTAAACCAGAGTTCATGGTTCCATCCAGGAGGAAAAGAGCAGTTCCATCAGTGGAAAAGAAGCCGTTTCTCTGATTTAAACAGTTTCTGTTCCTCTTCAGTGAGCAGGTTTCCTTTAAAGCTGTAGAAACACAGAAACAAACCATAACTCCATCAGAGAGGAGAAGCTTCCTGATTGGTTGGTTGGTCAGAAGATGAACTTTGATTTCAGGATTATCTATGAGATCATCTCTATCTGATATACTGAGACGTCAGGAATCATCGCCTTCTTTATTGCCTCTCTTTGCCACCACTCTTTATTTTTTACCTTAGAAATTGAACATAACATAAAAACTGTATTGTTTTATTATTTCTAATATAATATATTTTCTGTTAAAAAAGATCCAAATGGATTAGAAAGCAAAATCTTTGCACCTTGAATGAAAATTTCTGTGTGTTAAATGCAGCGAGTCAACATGGCCGCCCTCAGACCTCATTCTGTTAGGAAATGTTTGCAGCAAGAAGATAAAAAATGATGAAACTATAGAATTTCACATGTACTCTCCATGGCTCCAGTTGGACAATAAACATTAAATAAATATACTGTTGCTGCAGAAGATTCTCTGTCATTCCAAAGAAAGTTCAAAAACAAACCAATTCCCATCCAGGAAGCCAAACGTCTTCAGACTTGGTGCAGTCCAGTGTTTTTTTTATTTTTTGGAATAAATATACTGTTATGCAGCTTCACATTAATCAGAATTAAATATGCTGGAAGACACCCTGCCCAACAGGGGGCAGTAAGGAGCAGCAGGAGGCAGCACTCATTTCTTCAAATAGTTTGATGATAAAATCAAAGCTCTTCAAGTCTAACGGTCGGTAATCTGTCCTGAGATGGCGCATGGGGATGTTTCCACCTAACAAGTCCGAGTCTCCTGGCCAACAGGGCGACAAACACTCGAACTGTTTGAAAGACTGTAGGATTAAAAAGCTGCAGAGGAAAACCAAGCAAAGCTGAGAGAAGATTTCAGACCAGGATGTGGGAAAAGCCGGAGGGAGCCGTCGGCCAGAGGTGGTTCAGTTCCACCGGCTCTTAGTTTTTCTACTCTTGACGTCAAAATTTTGGTTTAAAATGCAGAAATTACTTGAATTACGACCAGTTCTGGATGAGCTGTTATTGGTGGAGCTAGTCAGCGTTGGCCAGGGGGCGGGGCGTCCCCTTTAACCCCTGCATGGGGTCTGGTTCATTAAGCCCCGCCCTCCCACTAATCACAACAAGTTCACTTTGGTTTATTTGCTTCTGTTCTCACCAGCAGTTTGTTCTCCATGTTAGTGAACATTCACTAAAACAACGTACGAATTACTAGACAACTAAGGAAATAAAGAAAAGACTGAAAGTTGATTTCTCTTTAAGTTTTGCAGCATTTTCTGTTACTCTGTAAAGGAGTTCCTCATCCAATCATGTCTATAAGCTCCATCCAGACATGGGCAATGTGGAGTCAACAAGTTATCTCCATGTCATGTACTTAATCTACCCAGCCAATTAACTAGGTGAGTCCAATCTGCACAGGTTAATTCACGGTGAAGATTGGACTCACCTACTTCAGTGACTCCACATTGCCCATGTCTGGCTCCATTGCAGATGATTGGATGGATTTTAGTGGGGGGGGGTGGATCAGGCCATGCTGTGTGTCTGATTCTCACCAGATCTCCTTCATCTTGGTGTTGGAAGCTAAAGCATCAGCGAAGTGTTGGATCCCAGCAGCTGTGAAGCGGTTGTTGATTAACCTGCAGACAAATAAAGGAAGCTGGTGACGTTCTGAGCAGCAGCAGCAGCTCAGGTACTGACCTGGAGGCTCTGAGCATGAATGACTGACTGCTCTCCTCACCAAAGGTGGGTCAGCCCAGTGTCTGCTTGAACCAACTGGGCCCAGTGGGGAGCTGCATCATCCATCATCTCATTCTGCACCAACCTGAGGAAGCAGCAGTAGATTACATAGACATTAGAACCCAGGTCAGATCTTTGTCTAGATGGTCTAGTCTAACATGTCCACTAGTTCTGAGACCGGTGCTACCACCCAGAGGTCTGTGTGAGTTTCAGCTGTTTGTCCCTCAGCGCTTGCCTTCCAGTCAGTCTTTCCTTTGTTTACAGTATTGCCTCAGTTTCTGGTGGGACTGCCCGCTGCACGTCCTGAATGGGGTCAAACATTTAGTTTTCCTCCTCCTGTTTCTCACAGCAGCAGTTTACTAAAACTTTGGCCCATTCCTCTGAAAAGGAGCGGGCGATCCTTTCAGCTCTGAGCACAGATCTTCTAATGGACTGAGATTAGAAGTTGGTAATGGTGACTCCAAAGCTATGAACTTGGTTCTCTGGTGCAGTTTGAGGCTGAGTGTAAGGTGGAGGGCTGAAGATTGGCTCTTCCAAGTCCAAGTCGATGGTTCCTAACCAGAAAAGGGTGGATCAGGACATTGATGACTGGATTGTTATAGTGAAGAAAGAGCTGAGCTCTCTATTTACTGGTCAGTACCCTCATCTATGGTCAGGGAATCTGGATCACGACTACATCTCTAAGCTCATAACTGTAAAAACTTTTTTTTTTATATAGTATTATCCACCTTAATATTATATTCGGTACATATCCAGCTGTAAATTTAGTTCACACTAGTGATCTATATATTATATTCACTATTTATAATGGTATTCATCTTTATACTCATTCAGTAGAACCCATGTCCTGTATTTATGGAACCATTATTTATCCTGCACTTGCTGCTATTGCACTTCTGGTTAGACCTAAACTGCATTTCGTTGCCTTGTACCTGTACATGTGCAATGACAATAAAGTTGAATCTAATCTAATCTTCCAGGCTAAGCTACAGAAATCAATGGACCAAAACAAACTGAGCAGGAAAAGTTCAGTATTTTCTAAATCTGATTTTAAACTCAAGCTGAAGAATTTTTATACCAGAAGATCCTCAGGACGCTGTTCTCCTTCAGTGCTTCTGCCAGATGTTTGCCCCCTTCTGAAGTGATGCCATTGGCAGACAGACTGCAGCAGAGAGGAAAGCAACAGAATGAATCAGTGTTGGAATCAGTTTCTGAGTCATTAGTCTGGTTTCACCCTGTTCTGCTACCTGAGGTTGGTGAGACTTCTGTGGTTCCTCAAGGCTTCAGCAAATGCTTCTGCTCCCTCATCACCAATGCTGTTGCCCCACATTCTGGAAGACAAGACCAGTGCTATGAGAGGGGCATCTAACCTAGATAGTGTTGTAGAGACGCCGACCATGAGAACTTTAAAAGCCTGCTCTCATATACTTACCCAACATCAAATATGGAAGTACTCTTCTTAATGGCGTTGGCCAAACACCTTCCACCGACACCTGTGATCTTGTTTTTACCAATCCTAAAGACGTTCATGACAGCATTACACACCAGACAAGAAGTCCTATTTTGCTCATTTCTTTCTCTGGACCTTTCAGGTCTAACATACTTGACAATTGCTAGCTGAGGGCATTCCTCAATCATCTGAGCGACCAGTTTGGCTCCAGCATCAGTGATGTTATTGTTGTAGAGTCTGAGGATGGAGAGAAGATCGTCTTTTACTCAATGATTGGATGTTTTCTTCCAGACTTAGCTACAGAAATCAAGGTAAACTGAAGTGTTTGAACTATTTCCATCCCTAACTTCTATCTGGAAAGTTATCAGGATCTATGGGGCACATAGGAACACAGGAAAGCATCTCCCAGACCTGTTCCTGCCCACTGACGATCAGCTGGTTGAAAGGTTTCTCTACTTCTTCCCTTCTTGGCTGCACAGATAGGCCTAAAGTAGTGGAGATGGGATCACCAGGACATCAGCGCTACTGGAAGCTTCAGTTAGAAGTGCAAAGCATCTTCTCTGGTAGAGAATAATCTGTTAGGATGGGGGTAACCACTAACCCTAATGACTATCCCTAACCATTATCCCTAACCACCATCCCTAATCACTATCACTAACCGCTATCCCCAATCACCTACCCTAACCACTATCCCCAATCACCTACCCTAACCACTATCCCTAACCACTATCCCCAATCACCTACCCTAACCACTATCCCCAATCACCTACCCTAACCACTATCCCTAACCATTATCCCTAACCACCATCCCTAATCACTATCACTAACCACTATCCCTAACCATTATCCCTAACCACCATCCCTAACCACTATCCCTAACCACTATCCCCAACCACTATCCCCAATCACCAACCCTAACCACTATCCCCAATCACCTACCCTAACCACTATCCCCAACCACTATCCCCAATCACCAACCCTAACCACTATCCCCAATCACCTACCCTAACCACTATCCCCAACCACTATCCCCAATCACCAACCCTAACCACTATCCCTAACCATTATCCCTAACCACCATCCCTAATCACTATCACTAACCACTGTCCCTAAACATTATCCCTAACCACCATCCCTAACCACTATCCCCAACCACTATCCCCAATCACCTACCCTAACCACTATCCCCAATCACCTACCCTAACCACTATCCCCAATCACCAACCCTAACCACTATCCCTAACCAGTATCCCTAACCACTATCCCTAACGACTATCCCCAACCACTATCCCCAATCAGCAACCCTAACCACTATCCCTAACCACCATCCCTAAACACTATCACTAACTACTATCCCTAACCATTATCCCTAACCACCATCCCTAACCACTATCCCTAACCACTATCCCCAACCACTATCCCCAATCACCTACCCTAACCACTATCCCCAACCACTATCCCCAATCACCAACCATAACCACTATCCCTAACCACTATCCCTAACCACCATCCCTAATCACTATCCCCAATCACCAACCCTAACCACTATCCCTAACCACTATCCCTAACCATTATCCCCAACCACTATCCCCAACCACTATCCCCAATCACCAACCCTAATCACTATCCCCGATCACCAACCCTAACCATTATCCCTAACCACTATCCCTAACCACTATCCCCAACCACTATCCCCAATCACCAACCCTAACCACTATCCCTAACCACCATCCCTAAACACTATCACTAACTACTATCCCTAACCTACAATAGGGGACTGAGATAGTTTTCGGACAGGAGGGGGCATTAAATAGCCTTCTTTTGAAAAATTTTAGGGGCCAAACTAAAGGTCACAGGCTCACGGGCCCGGGGCCCAAAAATAGGGCAAACCCTCGTGACCCTTATGCCCGGGTCACCCGACTTTTAACGCCCACCCTGAGCCCGTGGCGGACCCCCAAACAGGGCAAAGTTTCACAAAAAAGGGCAGGTTAGGGTATCGAATCGGTAGATTCAGCGATTCACCACCAGAGGGCGCAGGGACACTTTGTATAACTCAGTTAGGACGATTGGCTGGGGACACCCCGCATTACTGCATATTAGACATTTGTGTGGATCTAACTATGGGACAGCCCGGTAGTTCTTTTCATGAGACAATCGGGCGCACCAAGTTATTGGACATGTCCGAGGACTGAGAAACTATGGACGAGATGAGGCATTTGGCGAAGGGACAATAGGAGGCAGTTAGGGTTGAGACATGTCTTGGGATGAAAGAATGTGCCAACTCGTCGCACTTTTGAATGGGCCAAATGAAAACTTTGCCTTACCAGGGGCACGGACACGCGGAGGCCCTAACTGATGGACACAGGGCTATACCGAAGAACTGGACATGTCTTGGGATGAAAGAACGTGCCAACTCGTCGCACTTTTGAATGGGCCAAATGAAAACTTTGCCTTACCAGGGGCATGGTCACCCAGAGGCACTAACTGATGGACACAGGACTATTCTGAACAACTGGACATGTCCTAACCCTAACCAATAGTGACCCCATATGTCCCACCACAGCCCTCGCCAAACGCTCCGATAATGCCTTAAAAGTAATTAATACTCACATCTGGCCCACTTGGGTCCCATTTGTCCCACCCCACCCCTCGTCAAACGCTCCAATAACGGCGTAAAAGTACTTTTTTTCTAAATTTTACAAACTTACCTGGTTCACAGCGACCCAACAGCAACAATGAATGGACATCTGGCCATATTGAAGCACTGGGACACTAGTCAGCATGTTAAAGCGCATATTTTTAATCTTTTAACCATTTTTTGGATTTTTTTCCAAGTTTTACCACCTTACCAGGGGCAAGGCCACCCAGTGCAGCCCCTCACCCCAGGGACAGGTGTCAACATCAGGGGACAAGACTCAGCAGACCTGGTTCAACACCTCCAGAACCAGGGACCGGGCCCATGAAGCGGGCCCTGGACCGCCCTGGTTCTCCACAGGCCTCCAGAACCATGGGGCCCGGTTCAGAACCAGTGCAAACCCCAGGGACAGGTGTCGACACCAGGGGACAGTGGTCGGCAGGGCCTGGGTCCAGAACCAGGCTCCAGAACCAGGGGGCCCATGAAGCGGGCCCTGGACCGCCCTGGTTCTCCACAGGCCTCCAGAACCATGGGGCCCGGTTCAGAACCAGTGCACACCCCAGGGACAGGTGTCGACACCAGGGGACAGTGGTCGGCAGGGCCTGGGTCCAGAACCAGGCTCCAGAACCAGGGACCGGGCCCATGGAGGTCCTCTCCCCAGAGACAGAGCATCCCGGGCCCGCCACAGGCCCATGGAGCGGGACCAGGCTCCAGAACCAGGGACCGGGCCCATGGAGATCCATTCGGGGGACATATGTGTTCATTAAACGGACAGAAAGCCGCACAGCACTTGACCTTTGACCCCTAGAGAAAGCCGCACAGGGCCCGTGGAAAATATACAATATTATTAGGACAGAACTCGGCATCACAGGGGACTTTAATGGGCAGGGCCTGGGTCCAGAACCAGGGACCGGGCCCATGGAGCGGGACCAGGCTCCAGAACCAGGGACCGGGCCCATGGAGGTCCTCTCCCCAGAGACAGAGCACCCCGGGCCCGCCACAGGCCCATGGACCGGGACCAGGCTCCAGAACCAGGGACCGGGCCCATGGAGATCCATTCGGGGGACATATGTGTTCATTAAAAGGACAGAAAGCCGCACAGCACTTGACCTTTGACCCCTAGAGAACGCCGCACAGGGCCCGTGGAAAATATACAATATTAATAGGACAGAACTCGGCATCACAGGGGACTTTAATGGGCAGGGCCTGGGTCCAGAACCAGGGACCAGGCCCATGGACCGGGCCCATGGACCGGGACCAGGCTCCAGAACCAGGGACCGGGCCCATGGAGATCCTCTCCCCAGAGACAGAGCACCGAGGGCCCGCCTGCAGACGGGCTGAGCACACCGTCTGACCTCCACACAACCACCTGCAGGGCCATGCTCATTCGGGGGACAGAGCTGCGCATTAAACGGACAGAAAGCCGCACACCACTTGACCTTTGACCCCTAGAGAACTTTGTAAAACCACACCCCGTGGTGAAACCCACACATGTGTTTTCCCAATCCTGTGAGTTAACCCGCTTTCAACTTCAACTTTTAAATAGGAAAGATTTAAAATTCAGCATTAGACTGCATTTACACACTTGGGATCCACACATTGCACCTCCAGAAACAGCGGAGCAAGTGGAGCTCCTCTCCCCAGAGACGGAGCACTCTGGGCCCGCATCAACCTCTATGGAGCAGCCCCTGGTTCTCCAGAACCCACATCATGTCCCACACACCACCCGTTTTGCCCACCTTAGCCCACACTGGCGCTCAAAAGCTCGAAAAACCCCAACAATGATACCCTTTGTCCGACTTGGGACCCCTTTGTCCCACCTCACCCCTCGCCAAATGCTCCGAAAACACCGTAAAAGTACTTATTACACACATCTGGCCCTATTTGGTCCCTTTTGGCTCACCTCAACCCACTATCCAGCACTCAAACAGTTAAAAACCCAAAATCCATCCAAAATTCCCACTTCGGACCGACTTCTGGCACGCCAGAAACCAAAGGCAAGACTGCCACCTAGTGTGTCTGCTCTGTATTGCATATGCACTCAAGTGGCCCATTTGGGACCCTCCTGGCACTGTTTAAGGAGTACCGGGGTGGCCCAGTTGCTCTTCCTGCCATTTGGGACCCAAACGGGCCAGTAGTCAAGAAAACAAAAGGGACACTTGGGTCATTTTTCCCCAGGCCTCTAACCATTATCCCTAACCACTATCCCCAACCACTATCCCCAATCACCTACCCCAACCACTATCCCCAATCACCAACCCTAACCACTATCCCTAACCACCATCCCTAATCACTATCACTAACCACTATCCCTAACCACCATCCCTAACCACTATCCCTAACCACTATCCCCAACCACTATCCCCAATCACCTACCCCAACCACTATCCCCAATCACCAACCCTAACCACTATCCCTAACCACCATCCCTAATCACTATCACTAACCACTATTCCTAACCACCATCCCCAACCACTATCCCCAATCACCAACCCTAACCACTATCCCTAACCATTATCCCTAACCACCATCCCTAACCACTTTCCCTATCCACTATCCCCAACCACTATCCCCAACCACTATCCCCAATCACCAACCCTAACCACTATCCCTAACCATTATCCCCAATCACCAACCCTAACCACTATCCCTAACCATTATCCCTAACCACCATCCCTAACCACTATCCCCAACCACTATCCCCAATCACCAACCCTAACCACTATCCCTAACCATTATCCCTAACCACCATCCCTAACCACTTTCCCTAACCACTATCCCTAACCATTATCCCTAACCACCATCCCTAACCACTTTCCCTAACCACTATCCCCAACCACTATCCCCAATCACCAACCCTAATCACTATCCCTAACCATTATCCCTAACCACCATCCCTAAACACTATCACTAACTACTATCCCTAACCATTATCCCTAACCACCATCCCTAACCACTTTCCCTAACCACTATCCCTAACCATTATCCCTAACCACTATCCCCAACCACTATCCCCAATCACCAACCCTAACCACTATCCCTAACCATTATCCCTAACCACCATCCCTAAACACTATCACTAACTACTATCCCTAACCATTATCCCTAACCACCATCCCTAATCACTATCACTAACCACTATCCCCAATCACCAATCACAGTGGCCCGCTCTCGCCAAAGGCTGACGCCACCCGACAGCAGCGACTAATAACAAAGATGGTGCAGGCACCGTGCGGAGGAGGAGGAGTTACGTGACCAATGGAGCAAAAAGCAGCAATCATCTGTCTGAAGGGTCAGTTTACTGAGTTCACTATAAAGTTCACTAAAAAATCCCCGCTCTATATAGTGATGGAGGGATTTAGGGGTTAGAGCGGATGGTCATACAAAGTAACTGGTATATGGGGCCAAAATTGTTGCTTTATTATTTGCAAATGTGTGTGGAGAGTTGTTTGTCTGTATCTCGATTTGTGTGTGCGCAGTGGGATTTGAAAATGTGTAAATGAAACTGTAAATGTGTGAGGAGATTTGTGTGTCTGTACAACAATCTGCAAATGTGCAAAACTACTGTGTCTGTAATCCGGTTTGCAAATCTGTAAAAACTCCACAAATCTGTATTCAGATTTACAAATATGTACTGAGATTTGTAAATGTGTAAAAAATCCACAAATCTTTCTATGGAACTTCAGGAAGTTCCATAGAAACTAGAACTTCTTAGAGGAGCCTCTGGTCATCTCATTCTAAGGTCTAGCACCCCTAGTGGCTACTAGTTACACAGTGTTGCTTTAACTAAGTCCCCTCCAATTCAACAAATGATTTTGTTCCAGTTTATGAGAGCACTAAGATGGAGTCTTCTGCTATTAATTATGGGACGCCAGAAACAGATCAGAGCAGGTGAAGAAATCAGGCCTTTAGACACATCTGGCCATAATTATCTCCTCATTGGAGAATATTAGTTCACATCAACTCACCCCAAAATCTTCACAACCTTGTGTTTGCAGAGTTCTTCAGCCAGAATCTCAATGCTTCTGTCTGAGAGGTTATTGACTGACAATCTGTGGGCAGGAAAGACAAGAACAGAGCAGTATATAAAAAAATGGAATATCTGTAAGCAGAGGTTAGGAAAGACGGGCCATGAAATCCCATCCAGTCTAAAACATCAGCAGACCCCCTGGGTGAGTACTGAGGGGTCCAATGAAAGCCCACCACTTCAACATGGTTCCCTGATCCAACACACCTGAACATGATGACTAAACCGCCTCGGAACGCCATCGAGTTCTAGAACATGATGAATAATCTGCCCCGGAACGCCATCAATTTCTAGAACAGGATGAATAATCCGCCTCAGAACGCCATCAAGTTCTAGAACAGGATGAATAATCCGCCTCAGAACGCCATCGAATTCCAAACATGATGACTAAACCGCATCAGAACACCATTGAGTTCTAGAACATGATGAATAATCCGCATCAAAACGCCATCAAGTTCTAGAACATGATAAATAATCCGCCTCAGAATGCCATCGAGTTCTAGAACATGATGACTAAACCGCATCAGAACGCCATCAAGTTCTAGAACATGATGAATAATCCGCATCAGAGCGCCATCAAGTTCTAGAACAGGATGAATACAGTGGGGCAAAAAAGTATTTAGTCAGCCACCAATAGTGCAAGTTCTCCCACTCAAAAAGATGAGAGAGGCCGGTACTTTTCATCATAGATATACCTCAACTATGAGAGACAAAATGAGAAAAAAAATCCAGAAAATCACATTGTCTGATTTTTAAAGAATTTATTTGCAAAATATGGTGGAAAATAAGTATTTGGTCAGTTACAAACAAGCAAGATTTCTGGCTCTCACAGACCTGTAACTTCTTCTGTAAGAGGCTCCTCAGTCCTCCACTCGTTACCTTCATTAATGGCACCTGTTTGAACCCGTTATCAGTATAAAAGACACCTGTCCACAACCTCAAACAGTCACACTCTAAACTCCACCATGGCCAAAACTAGAGAGCTGTCAAAGGACACCCGAAACAAAATTATAGACCTGCACCAGGCTGGGAAGTCTGAATCTGCAATAGGTAAAAAGCTTGGTGTGAAGAAATCAACTGTGGGATCAATTATTAGAAAATGGAAAACATACAAGACCACTGATAATCTTCCTCGATCTGGGGCTCCACGCAAGATCTCACCCCGTGGGGTCAAAATGATCACAAGAACGGTGAGTAAAAATCCCAGAACCACACGGGGGGACCTAGTGAATGACCTGCAGAGAGCTGGGACCAAAGTAACAAAGGCTACCATCAGTAACACACTACGCCGCCAGGGACTCAAATCCTGCAGTGCCAGACGTGTCCCCCTGCTTAAGCCAGTACATGTCAAGGCCCGTCTCAAGTTTGCTAGAGAGCATTTGGATGATCCAGACGATGACTGGGAGAATATCATATGGTCAGATGAAACCAAAATAGAACTTTTTGGTAAAAACTCTACTGGTCGTGTTTGGAGGAGAGAGAATGCTGAGTTGCATCCAAAGAACACCATACCTACAGTGAAGCATGGGGGTGGAAACATCATGCTTTGGGGCTGTTTTTCTGCTAAGGGACCAGGGCGGCTGATCCGTGTGAAGGAAAGAATGAATGGGGCCATGTATCGTCAAATTTTGAGTGAAAACCTCCTTCCATCAGCAAGGGCATTGAAGATGAAACGTGGCTGGGTCTTTCAGCATGACAATGATCCCAAACACACCGCCCGGGTAACGAAGGAGTGGCTTCGTAAGAAGCATTTCAAGGTCCTGGAGTGGCCTAGCCAGTCTCCAGATCTCAACCCCATAGAAAATCTTTGGAGGGAGTTGAAAGTCCGTGTTGCCCAGCGACAGCCCCAGAACATCACTGCTCTAGAGGAGATCCGCATGGAGGAATGGGCCAAAATACCAGCAACAGTGTGTGAAAACCTTGTGAAGACTTACAGAAAACTTTTGATCTCTGTCATTGCCAACAAAGGGTATATAACAAAGTATTGAGATGAACTTTTGTTATTGACCAAATACTTATTTTCCACCATATTTTGCAAATAAATTCTTTAAAAATCAGACAATGGGATTTTCTGGATTTTTTTTCCCTCATTTTGTCTCTCATAGTTGAGGTATATCTATGATGAAAATTACCGGCCTCTCTCATCTTTTTAAGTGGGAGAACTTGCACTATTGGTGGCTGACTAAATACTTTTTTGCCCCACTGTATACTGCCTCAGAGCGCCATCAAGTTCTAGAACAGGATGAATAAACTGCCTCAGAACGCCATCGAGTTCTAGAACAGGATGAATAATCTGCCTCAGAACGCAATCGAGTTCTAGAACAGGATGAATAAACCGCCTCAGAACGCCATTGAATTCTAAACAGGATGAATAATCTGCCTCAGAACGCAATCGAGTTCTAGAACATGATGACTAAACCGCATCAGAACGCCATCGAGTTCTAGAACATGATGACTAAACCGCATCAGAACGGCATCGAGTTCTAGAACATGATGAATAATCCGCATCAAAACGCCATCAAGTTCTAGAACATGATAAATAATCCGCCTCAGAGCGCCGAGTTCTAGAACATGATGACTAAACCGCATCAGAACGCCATCGAGTTCTAGAACATGATGAATAATCCGCATCAGAGCGCCATCAAGTTTTAGAACAGGATGAATAAACTGCCTCAGAGCACCATCAAGTTCTAGAACAGGATGAATAAACTGCCTCAGAACGCCATCGAGTTCTAGAACAGGATGAATAATCTGCCTCAGAACGCAATCGAGTTCTAGAACAGGATGAATAAACCGCCTCAGAACGCCATCGAATTCTAAACAGGATGAATAATCTGCCTCAGAACGCCATTGAGTTCTAGAACAGGATGAATAATCTGCCTCGGAACGCCATCGAGTTCTAGAACAGGATGAATAATCCGCATCAGAGCGCCATCGAGTTCTACAGACAGGATGAATAAACCGCCTCAGAGCGCCATCGAGTTCTAGAACAGGATGAATAAACCGCCTCAGAGCGCCATCGAGTTCTAGAACAGGATGAATAAACCGCCTTAGAGCGCCATCGAGTTCTAGAACAGGATAAATAAACCCCCTCAGAGCGCCATCGAGTTCTAGAACAGGATGAATAAACCGCCTCAGAACGCCATCGAGTTCTAGAACAGGATGAATAATCTGCCTCGGAATGCCATCGAGTTCTAGAACAGGATTAATAAACTGCCTCAGAACGCCATCGAGTTCTAGAACAGGATGAATAATCCGCCTCAGAGCGCCATCGACTTCTAGAACAGGATGAATAATCCGCCTCAGAACGCCATCGAATTCCAAACAGGATGAATAATCTGCCTCAGAACGCCATCGAGTTCTAGAACAGGATGAATAAACCGCCTCAGAGCGCCATCGAGTTCTAGAACAGGATGAATAAACCGCCTCAGAGCGCCATCGAGTTCTAGAACAGGATGAATAAACCGCCTTAGAACGCCATCGCGTTCTAGAACAGGATGAATAAACTGCCTCAGAGCGCCATCGAGTTCTAGAACAGGATGAATAAACCGCCTCAGAACGCCATCGAGTTCTAGAACAGGATGAATAATCTGCCTCGGAATGCCATCGAGTTCTAGAACAGGATGAATAAACTGCCTCAGAACGCCATCGAGTTCTAGAACAGGATGAATAATCCGCCTCAGAGCGCCATCGACTTCTAGAACAGGATGAATAATCCGCCTCAGAACGCCATCGAATTCCAAACAGGATGAATAATCTGCCTCAGAACGCCATCGAGTTCTAGAACAGGATGAATAAACCGCCTCAGAGCGCCATCGAGTTCTAGAACAGGATGAATAAACCGCCTCAGAGCGCCATCGAGTTCTAGAACAGGATGAATAAACCGCCTCAGAAGGCCATAGAGTTCTAGAACAGGAAGTATAAACCGCCTCAGAACGCCATCGAGTTCTAGAACAGGATAAATAAACCCCCTCAGAGCGCCATCGAGTTCTAGAACAGGATGAATAAACCGCCTCAGAACGCCATCGAGTTCTAGAACAGGATGAATAATCTGCCTCGGAATGCCATCGAGTTCTAGAACAGGATTAATAAACTGCCTCAGAACGCCATCGAGTTCTAGAACAGGATGAATAATCCGCCTCAGAGCGCCATCGACTTCTAGAACAGGATGAATAATCCGCCTCAGAACGCCATCGAATTCCAAACAGGATGAATAATCTGCCTCAGAACGCCATCGAGTTCTAGAACAGGATGAATAAACCGCCTCAGAGCGCCATCGAGTTCTAGAACAGGATGAATAAACCGCCTCAGAGCGCCATCGAGTTCTAGAACAGGATGAATAAACCGCCTTAGAACGCCATCGCGTTCTAGAACAGGATGAATAAACTGCCTCAGAGCGCCATCGAGTTCTAGAACAGGATGAATAAACCGCCTCAGAACGCCATCGAGTTCTAGAACAGGATGAATAATCTGCCTCGGAATGCCATCGAGTTCTAGAACAGGATGAATAAACTGCCTCAGAACGCCATCGAGTTCTAGAACAGGATGAATAATCCGCCTCAGAGCGCCATCGACTTCTAGAACAGGATGAATAATCCGCCTCAGAACGCCATCGAATTCCAAACAGGATGAATAATCTGCCTCAGAACGCCATCGAGTTCTAGAACAGGATGAATAAACCGCCTCAGAGCGCCATCGAGTTCTAGAACAGGATGAATAAACCGCCTCAGAGCGCCATCGAGTTCTAGAACAGGATGAATAAACCGCCTCAGAAGGCCATAGAGTTCTAGAACAGGAAGTATAAACCGCCTCAGAACGCCATCGAGTTCTAGAACAGGATGAATAAACTGCCTCAGAGCACCATCGAGTTCTAGAACAGGATGAATAAACCGCCTCAGAGCTCCATCGAGTTCTAGAACAGGATGAATAATCTGCCTCAGAACGCCATCGAATTCCAAACAGGATGAATAATCTGCCTCAGAACGCCATCGAGTTCTAGAACAGGATGAATAATCCGCCTCAGAGCGCCATCAAGTTCTAGAACAGGATCAATAATCCGCATCAGAGCGCCATCGAGTTCTAGAACAGGATGAATAAACCGCCTCAGAGCGCCATCGAGTTCTAGAACAGGATGAATAAACCGCCTCAGAGCGCCATCGAGTTCTAGAACAGGATGAATAAACCGCCTCAGAGCGCCATCGAGTTCTAGAACAGGATGAATAAACCGCCTCAGAGCGCCATCGAGTTCTAGAACAGGATGAATAAACCGCCTCAGAGCGCCATCGAGTTCTAGAACAGGATGAATAAACCGCCTCAGAGTGCCATCGAGTTCTAGAACAGGATGAATAATCTGCCTCAGAGCGCCATCGAGTTCTAGAACAGGATGAATAAACCGCCTCAGAACGCCATCGAGTTCTAGAACAGGATGAATAAACCGCCTCAGAACGCCATCGAGTTCTAGAACAGGATGAATAAACTGCCTCAGAGCACCATCGAGTTCTAGAACAGGATGAATAAACCGCCTCAGAGCTCCATCGAGTTCTAGAACAGGATGAATAATCTGCCTCAGAACGCCATCGAATTCCAAACAGGATGAATAATCTGCCTCAGAACGCCATCGAGTTCTAGAACAGGATGAATAATCCACCTCAGAGCGCCATCGAGTTCTAGAACAGGATCAATAATCCGCCTCAGAGCGCCATCGAGTTCTAGAACAGGATGAATAACCCGCCTCAGAGCGCCATCGAGTTCTAGAACAGGATGAATAAACCGCCTCAGAGCGCCATCGAGTTCTAGAACAGGATGAATAAACCGCCTCAGAACGCCATCGCGTTCTAGAACAGGATGAATAAACTGCCTCAGAGCGCCATCGAGTTCTAGAACAGGATGAATAAACCGCCTCAGAGCGCCATCGAGTTCTAGAACAGGATGAATAATCCGCATCAGAACGCCATCGAGTTCTAGAACAGGATGAATAAACCGCCTCAGAACGCCATCGAGTTCTAGAACAGGATGAATAATCTGCCTCAGAGCGCCATCGAGTTCTAGAACAGGATGAATAAACCGCCTCACAACGCCATCGAGTTCTAGAACAGGATGAATAAACCACCTCAGAACGCCATCGAGTTCTAGAACAGGATGAATAAACTGCCTCAGAGCTCCATCGAGTTCTAGAACAGGATGAATAAACCGCCTCACAACGCCATCGAGTTCTAGAACAGGATGAATAAACTGCCTCAGAGCTCCATCGAGTTCTAGAACAGGATGAATAAACCGCCTCAGAGCTCCATCGAGTTCTAGAACAGGATGAATAATCCGCCTCAGAACGCCATCGAATTCCAAACAGGATGAATAATCTGCCTCAGAATGCCATCGAGTTCTAGAACAGGATGAATAATCCGCCTCAGAGCGCCATCGAGTTCTAGAACAGGATGAATAAACCGCCTCAGAGCTCCATCGAGTTCTAGAACAGGATGAATAATCTGCCTCAGAACGCCATCAGGTTCTAGAACAGGATGAATAATCTGCCTCAGAGCGCCATCGAGTTCTAGAACAGGATGAATAAACCTCCTCAGAGCGCCATCGAGTTCTAGAACAGGATGAATAAACCGCCTCAGAGCGCCATCGAGTTCTAGAACAGGATGAATAAACCGCCTCAGAGCGCCATCAAGTTCTAGAACAGGATGAATAAACCGCCTCAGAGCGCCATCGAGTTCTAGAACATGATGAATCTGAAGCAGAGACGCACCTGAAGGATGCAGGGGCCTCAGCGACTCCAGTTTGGGGACATCTGGGGACTTTCAGGCCTACTTCCTGCTTCTGTTTTCACATAAAAACGCAATAAAGGGGCAGACTGAAGCTCAGGGTACTTCCTCCACTTCAGAAATGTTTTGCTGTTTATTCTGACTTCAGTTGTGTAACGTTTAAGAGGAAGTGGAATATTGTAATCTAATGAAGGCAGGGTTTGATCAGTTTGATCCCACAGCTGCTGGTAAACCCTGTGATGTAAAAATAATAATGATGACAGCAGATAAAGGCGAAATCTCTTTCTCAGGATGAAGAACATGGCGACGGCCTCCATGCCTTTAAAGCTCAAGTCTGAGTCTAGATTTAAAAATTTAAGTTTTTGGAGCAGATTCACCACTTAGACTGAACTTTTTCCTCTTTCTTCACATCCTGAAAAAGAGAAACAGACTGTTGGCCTTTGGGCGGAGCCACAGGTCTAACCCAAACCACAGTCAGCTATCTGCGTGGAAAACATGTCAGATCGACACTGGAATCCGCTGGAACGCCTGATCTTCAGAAGGCTGTGTGTCTTAAAACAGATGTAAACATGTTTGGGCAGATCAGACCTTTGAATGGCTGACAGCGTCTTCCAACGTTTTCTGCGTCACTATGCAGATCATATTCTGATGACCAGATTCATCTTTCTAGATGTGACGCCACATCACAGTTTAGTTCCTCTCTCCACTCAAAGAGGATTATGTTTCACAGATTTGCATCAACAGGAATGTATCTTTCCTCATTATATTCATCCATCTTATAACTTTATTTTTTCACTTTTGTTCATAGGATAAAAGAATATTAGTATATTCTAGTATATTTTATAAATATTTTTAACGGCATTACCTAATGCTCATTTGATCCAATTATTAGCATTTCATTTTTTTCTCATAACCTCTCCTGTAACTCCAAATAAACACAGCTATTATTAAATGAATCTTTTAATGAACATGGTAATGCCTCAATCATGTCCTCCTGTGAGACAGAGAGGGAGGTCGGAGTCCACAATAAGTCTCCTTTGGTTCAGATTTCAGCTCAGATGTTTGTCAATAAATAGGGAAATTATCTAATATTCAGCTCTGCTCAGGCGACACTGACTATGCTTAGTTTCTGCCACCTCCTTACTGGCCTCTGCACGACCCACTGGACCCATTTGACCACTGGACCCATTGAACACAGGACGCAGGTTCACTTCCTGTTTGGGGTTCACTTCCTGTTTGGATTAACTGAGTGTGCAGCTGCTGCAGCTGTCCAGAGGAACTCCATCTGAAGTTAAGTTGTTTTCTCTGTGATATCTCTGTATCTAAGTAACTCTAACTGACTAGTTTAAAACACCTTCTGCTGCACTTTTCTACTGAGCACTTGTCAGTTTCACACGGTTTTATTTCTGATAGCAAGAAGTAGCTAGCCTAGGCTAACGCTAGCTTGGCATTGCTATGGCTTCTCTCTCTCCCTGCCTTGACTCTTTTCCAACTCTTCCTTCTTCCTCTCCTCTCTCCTGCTCTCTGTGTCAGATGTTCAGTTATTCCTCTGCCTCCTTTAGTGATAATGGGATGTGTAATAAGTGTGGTATTTTTGTAGCTTTGGAGGCGAGGGTGTCAGAGTTAGAATCCAGGCTTCAGGCTGTTGAACATCCAGGAGTTAAAGTAGGCCCCCCACGTAGCTGTCCTCCAGCAGTGCCTGAGCAGCCAGGCGATTGGGTAACTGTACGCAGAAAGCGTAGTCGTGGATCTCTGCCCACTGGTCACCACCAACCCGTTCACGTTTCTAACCGGTTTTCCCCACTCAGTGACACACCCACTGAGAAGCCCACTCTGGTGATTGGCAGCTCCATAGTCAGAAACGTGGCATTAGAGACACCAGGGACCATAGTCAAATGTTTGCCGGGGGCCAGAACGGGCGACATCAAATCCTACCTGAAACTGCTGGCTAAGGATAAGGTTAAATACAGTAAGATTGTTATTCACGCTGGTGGTAATGACACCCGGTTACGCCGATCGGATGTCACTAAAATTAGTGTTGCTGTGTGTAAGTTTGCCAAAACAATGTGGGACTCGGTAATTTTCTCTGGTCCCCTCCCTGATCTGACCAGTGATGACATGTTTAGCCGCATGTCGTCATTCAACCGCTGGTTGTCTAGGTGGTGTCCTGAAAACAACGTGGGCTACATTAATAATTGGCAATCCTTTTGGGGAAAGCCTGGTCTGATTCGGAGAGACGGCATCCATCCCACTTTGGATGGTGCAGCTCTTCTTTCTAGGAATCTGGCCACATTTATTAGTCCTCCAAAACCCTGACCCCCCAGGGTGCAGACCTGGAAGCAGAGTCCTAGTTTAACAGACCTCTCTGCAGCTTCTCTACTGTTACCCACTCTTTACTCCATCCAGACAGTGTCTTGCCCACAACCAAAATCTAATAAATTAGCAAATATTCCCAAAGGAGTAAATCATGATAATCTAATTAAAATCAAAATAACTCCAATTGGGGAAAAAGTTAAAACAATTAAATGCGGTCTGTTTAACATAAGATCTCTTTCCTCTAAAAGTCTGCTAGTTAATGACTTGATTTGTGATAATCACATTGACTTGTTTTGCCTTACAGAAACCTGGCTGCAGCAAGAGGATTATGTGAGCATAAACGAGGCAACTCCTTCAAGCTATTTAAATTTTCACATACCCAGAAGTTCTGGGCGAGGAGGAGGAGTAGCAACAATCTTCCAGTCTGACTGACTGATTACTCCCAAAACAGTTAATACCTACAACTCTTTGAACATTTAACCCTTAATTTCCCTCATCCAAATTGCAAAGCAATTCAATTTTCAATTCAGTTTATTTATATAGCGCCAAATTCACAACACATGTCATCTCAAGGCACTTTACAGTTCAACCAGATCATACAGTCAAATTGATACAAAGTTTTCTATCTAAGGAAAACCAGTTGATTGCATCGACTCATTGACTCAAATACAATCCCTCACACTAAGCATGCTTGTAGCGACAGTGGAGAGGAAAAACTCCCTTTTAACAGGAAGAAACCTCCAGCAGAACCAGGCTCAGTGTGAGCGGCCATCTGCTGAGGCCCACTGGGGTTCAAGGAGACAGAAGCAGAGATACAAAAAGCAGCTGTAAAAGGCGGCCCCGTCCAGGAAACACACAGCCAGGCAGACGAGCTCCAAGGCAGCTCCCATGCCAGAGGATGAAGAGAGCACATCCACCCAGCCACGGCCAGAGAAACAGGACCACACTGGAAGACAGGCCGATCTCCAACATCTATAAACAAGGGTGTTGATGGCAGCAGCACAGCTGATGTTTCTTTCCTGGATGACGTCACAGCCAAACAGGAACAGACGAGGCAAAGCTACTCTGAGGAAAAGCAGAGAGAGCAGAAGGTTAGAGATTGAACAAACAGATTCTGCAGAATAGGAGAACAGAGAGAGAATGAAGCAGAATGATGAAAAAGGGGTCCCTATGTCCTCCAGCAGTCTAAGCCTACAGCAGCAGAACTATAGAGATAGATCAGGATAACCTGAGCCACTCTAACTAGAAGCTTTATCAAAAAGGAAAGTTTTAAGCCTAGTCTTAAAAGTAGACAGGGTGTCTGCCTCACGGACTAAAACTGGTAGTTGGTTCCACAGGAGAGGAGCCTGAGAACTAAAAGATCTGCCTCCCATTCTACTTTTAGAAATTCTAGGAACCACTAGTAAACCTGCAGATTGAGAGCGAAGTGCTCTGTTAGGAACATAAGGAACAATCAGATCTCTGATATCAGATGGAGCTTGGCCATTTAAGGCTTTATATGTGAGAAGGAGGATTTTAAATTCTATTCTGGATTTAACAGGAAGCCAGAAAAGCAAGAAAACCTCTTCTTTTTGTAACTTTGTATCGTCCACCAGGTCCTTACTCTGAATGTTTAGATGAGTTTTCAGAGTTCCTTTCTGATTTGGTATTAAATACTGACAGGGTCATCATAGTGGGAGATTTTAACATCCATGCTGACATTGAAGGCGATAGCTTAAGAGCAGCCTTTAATGCTATCTTAGACACTATTGGCTTTGTTCAAAATGTGAATAGTCCCACACATTCTCATCTTCATACTTTGGATCTTGTGCTGACATACGGCATAGAATGTGAAGAAATAACAGGATTTCCTCACAACCCTGTCCTCTCTGACCACATTTTAATAACCTTCAGTATTACTTTAACAGAGTTCTCCTCCCCCAAAAGAAGGTTCAGTTTTAGTAGATCTTTATCAGATAGTGCAGTTATAAATTTTAAAGAATCTGCTTCACTTTCTCTCTCCTCTGTGTCGCTGAGCAGTGCTGCAGAGTGCAAAAGCTTAGTTTATTCCCCTTCACAGGTTGATGATTTTGTTGATGGGGTTGCTAATTCTCTGCGTACTGCCTTAGACAACGCAGCTCCTTTGAAAATGAAAACCTTTAAAAATAGAAAGCTTGCTCCTTGGTTTAATGCAGAGCTGCGTACTTTGAAGCAAAATGCTAGGAAACTGGAGAGAAAATATCGCTCCACAGGCCTGCAGGAGTCCTTCCTAGTCTGGAAAAATGGTTTACTGCTGTATAAGAGGACCCTTTGTAAAGCAAGAGCAGCATACTTCTCCTCATGAATAGAGAAGAATAAGAATAATCCTAGATTTCTTTTTAATACAGTTGCCAAACTCACCCAGAGCCATAGCTCTGTTGAACCGTCCATTCCACCTGCTCTTAGCAGCAATGATTTTATGGGATTCTTTATAAATAAGATTGATCTTATTAAAAATAAGATCATAAGCACTCCTCTATCCGCGATTGTACCTGAGGTAGTCATGGAATCTGAACCGGGTTTAGACTGCTTTGATCCAGTTGAACTTTCTGAATTAGCAAAATTATTGTCTTCATCTAAGCCTTCAACTTGTATGTTAGATCCAGTTCCAACCAGGTTATTTAAGGAGGTATTCCCTTTGATCTCCTCCTCCATTTTAGATGTGATTAATCTATCTCTGTTACAGGGATATGTACCTAAAGCTTTTAAGGTTGCAGGAATTAAACCTTTGCTTAAGAAACCGTCTCTTGACCCAGATGACTTGGTTAATTATAGACCTATATCCAATCTTCCTTTCTTATCCAAAATTCTTGAGAAAGTAGTTGCCAAACAAGTTTGCGATCACTTCCACCATAATGAACTTTTTGAAGAGTTTCAGTCTGGCTTTAGAGCTCATCATAGCACTGAAACAGCTCTGGTGAAAGTCACTAATGATATTCTCATGGCCTCAGATAATGGACTTGTATCTGTGCTCGTCCTGTTGGATCTTAGTGCTGCATTTGATACAGTTGATCATAATATTCTTTTAGAAAGACTTGAATATTTTGTTGGAATTAAAGGAACAGCACTAGACTGGTTTAAATCTTATCTATCTGATCGAATTCAGTTTGTTTATGTTAATGATAGATCTTCAACACGCTCAAAGGTTACCTGTGGAGTACCACAGGGATCAGTGCTAGGACCAATTCTCTTTACTTTATACATGCTCCCAATCGGTAGAGTTATTAGACAGCATGGGATTAATTTCCACTGTTATGCTGATGATACTCAGCTATATCTGTCTATAATCCAGATGAAGCTAACCCATTACATAGATTACAGGCATGTCTGAAGACATAAAAACCTGGATGACTCTTAACTTTCTGCTTCTGAATGCAGACAAAACAGAAGTTATAGTCTTTGGACCAGAGTCTCTGAAAAAGAAGCTGATTAGCCAGTCACTTCATTTGGATGGGATTAAACTGATTTCAGATAATAAAGTAAAAAATCTTGGTGTTATTTTTGATCAGGACCTGTCATTTAAATCCCAGATCAAAGAGGTTTCTAGAATTTCCTTCTTTCATCTGAGGAATATTGCAAAAATTAGAAATCTCCTGTCCAGGGGTGATGCTGAGAAACTAGTCCATGCATTTGTTACTTCAAGGCTGGACTATTGTAATTCTTTACTATCAGGAAGTCCACAAACTGTAGTTAAAAGCCTTCAGCTGATCCAAAATGCTGCAGCCAGAGTTCTGATGAAAATGAAAAAGAGAGATCATATCTCTCCTATCCTGGCTTCTCTTCATTGGCTTCCTGTTAAATCCAGAATAGAATTTAAAATCCTCCTTCTCACATATAAAGCCTTAAATGGCCAAGCTCCATCTGATATCAGAGATCTGATTGTTCCTTATGTTCCTAACAGAGCACTTCGCTCTCAATCTGCAGGTTTACTAGTGGTTCCTAGAATTTCTAAAAGTAGAATGGGAGGCAGATCTTTTAGTTATCAGGCTCCTCTCCTGTGGAACCAACTACCAGTTTTAGTCCGTGAGGCAGACACCCTGTCTACTTTTAAGGCTAGGCTTAAAACTTTCCTTTTTGATAAAGCTTCTAGTTAGAGTGGCTCAGGTTATCCTGAGCTATCTCTATAGTTCTGCTGCTATAGGCTTAGACTGCTGGAGGACATAGGGACCCCTTTTTCATCATTCTGCTTCATTCTATCTCTATTCTCCCACTCTGCAGAATCTGTTAGTTCAATCTCTAACGTTCTGCTCTCTCTGCTTTTTCTCATAGTAGCTTCATCTGGTCTGTTCCTGTTTGGCTGTGACTCCATCCTGGAGAGAAATATCAGCTGTGCTGCTTCCATCAACACCCTTGTTTATAGATGTTGCAGCTTGGCCTGTTTTCCAGTGTAGTCCTGTTTCTCTGACTGTGACTAACTGGATGTGCTCTCTTCATCCTCTGACATGGGAGCTGGCTCGGAGCTCGTCTGCCTGGCTGTGTGTTTCCTGGACGGGGCCGCCTGTGGAGCTGGTTGACCGTTGCCTTTTGTATCTATGCTTCTTTTTCTATGTCTGCTTCTGTCTCCTTGAACCCCAGTGGGCCTCAGCAGATGGCCGCTCACACTGAGCCTGGTTCTGCTGGAGGTTTCTTCCTGTTCAAAGGGAGTTTTTCCTCTCTACTGTCGCTACAAGCATGCTTAGTGTGAGGGATTGCTGAAGAGTCAATGAGTCGATGCAATCAACTTGTTTTCCTTAGATAGAAAACTTTGTATCAATTTGACTGTATGATCTGGTTGAACTGTAAAGTGCCTTGAGATGACATGTGTTGTGAATTTGGCGCTATATAAATAAACTGAATTGAATTGAATTGAATGGACCCATTTGACCCACTGGACCAATTTGACCACTGGACCCATTGGACACAATGGACCCATTTGACCCACTGGACCAATTTGACCACTGGACCCATTGGACACACTGGACCCATTTGACCACTGGACCTGTTGGACACACTGGACCAATTTGACCACTGGACCTATTGGACCCACTGGACCTATTTGACAACTGGACCTATTGGACCTACTGGAGCTGTTGGACCTATTTCACCACTGGACCTATTGGACCCACTGGGCCTATTGGACCACTGGACCTATTTGACCACTGGACCTATTGGACCCACTGGACCTATTGGACCTACTGGACCCACTGGAACTACTGGAGCTGTTGGACCTACTTCACCACTGGACCTATTGGACCCACTGGGCCTATTGGACCACTGGACCTATTTGAACACTGGACCTATTTGACCACTGGACCTATTGGATCTACTGGACCCACTGGACCTACTGGAGCTGTTGGACCTATTTCACCACTGGACCTATTGGACCCACTGGGCCTATTGGACCACTGGACCTATTGGACACACTGGATCTACTGAACCTATTGGACCTATTTGACCACTGGACCTATTGGACACACTGGACCTACTGGACCTATTTAACCACTGGACCTATTGGACCCATTGGACCCACTGGACCTATTTGACAACTGGACCTATTGGACCTACTGGACCCACTGGACCTACTGGAGCTGTTGGACCTATTTCACCACTGGACCTATTGGACCCACTGGGCCTATTGGACCACTGGACCTATTTGACCACTGGACCTATTGGACCCACTGGACCTATTGGACCTACTGGACCTATTGGACCTACTGGACCCACTGGAACTACTGGACCCACTGGAACTACTGGAGCTGTTGGACCTACTTCACCACTGGACCTATTGGACCCACTGGGCCTATTGGACCACTGGACCTATTTGAACACTGGACCTATTTGACCACTGGACCTATTGGACCTACTGGACCCACTGGACCTACTGGAGCTGTTGGACCTATTTCACCACTGGACCTATTGGACCCACTGGGCCTATTGGACCACTGGACCTATTGGACACACTGGATCTACTGAACCTATTGGACCTATTTGACCACTGGACCTATTGGACCCATTGGACACACTGGACCTACTGGACCTATTTAACCACTGGACCTATTGGACCCATTGGACACACTGGACCTATTGGACCTACTGGACCTATTGGACCACTGGACCTATTTGATCACTGGACCTATTGGACCACTGGACCTATTGGATCCACTGGACCTATTTGACCTACTGGACCTATTGGACCCATTGGAAACACTGGACCTATTGGACCACTGGACCTATTTGATCACTGGACCTATTGGACCCACTGGACCTACTGGATCCCCTGGACCTATTTGACCACTGGACCTATTAGACCACTGGACCTATTGGACCTACTGGACCTATTTGACAACTGGACCTATTGGACCTACTGGACCCACTAGACCTACTGGAGCTGTTGGACCTATTTCACCACTGGACCTATTGGACCGACTGGGCCTATTGGACCACTGGACCTATTTGAACACTGGACCTATTTGACCACTGGACCTATTGGACCTACTGGACCCACTGGACCTACTGGAGCTGTTGGACCTATTTCACCACTGGACCTATTGGACCCACTGGGCCTATTGGACCACTGGACCTATTGGACACACTGGATCTACTGAACCTATTTGACCACTGGACCTATTGGACCCATTGGACACACTGGACCTATTGGACCTACTGGACCCACTGGACCTACTGGAGCTGTTGGACCTATTTCACCACTGGACCTATTGGACCCACTGGGCCTATTGGACCACTGAACCTATTGGACACACTGGATCTACTGAACCTATTGGACCTATTTGACCACTGGACCTATTGGACACACTGGACCTACTGGACCTATTTAACCACTGGACCTATTGGACCCATTGGACCCACTGGACCTATTTGACAACTGGACCTATTGGACCTACTGGAGCTGTTGGACCTATTTCACCACTGGACCTATTGGACCCACTGGGCCTATTTGACCACTGGACCTATTGGACCCACTGGACCTATTGGACCTACTGGACCTATTGGACCTACTGGACCCACTGGAACTACTGGAGCTGTTGGACCTACTTCACCACTGGACCTATTGGACCCACTGGGCCTATTGGACCACTGGACCTATTTGACCACTGGACCTATTGGACCTACTGGACCCACTGGACCTACTGGAGCTGTTGGACCTATTTCACCACTGGACCTATTGGACCCACTGGGCCTATTGGACCACTGGACCTATTGGACACACTGGATCTACTGAACCTATTGGACCTATTTGACCACTGGACCTATTGGACCGATTGGACACACTGGACCTACTGGACCTATTTAACCACTGGACCTATTGGACCCATTGGACACACTGGACCTATTGGACCTACTGGACCTATTGGACCACTGGACCTATTTGATCACTGGACCTATTGGACCACTGGACCTATTGGATCCACTGGACCTATTTGACCTACTGGACCTATTGGACCCATTGGAAACACTGGACCTATTGGACACACTGGACCTATTGGATCCACTGGACCTATTGGACCACTGGACCTATTTGATCACTGGACCTATTGGACCCACTGGACCTACTGGATCCACTGGACCTATTTGACCACTGGACCTATTAGACCACTGGACCTATTGGACCTACTGGACCTATTTGACAACTGGACCTATTGGACCTACTGGACCCACTGGACCTACTGGAGCTGTTGGACCTATTTCACCACTGGACCCACTGGGCCTATTGGACCACTGGACCTATTTGAACACTGGACCTATTTGACCACTGGACCTATTGGACCTACTGGACCCACTGGACCTACTGGAGCTGTTGGACCTATTTCACCACTGGACCTATTGGACCCACTGGGCCTATTGGACCACTGGACCTATTGGACACACTGGATCTACTGAACCTATTGGACCTATTTGACCACTGGACCTATTGGACCCATTGGACACACTGGACCTACTGGACCTATTTAACCACTGGACCTATTGGACCCATTGGACACACTGGACCTATTGGACCTACTGGACCCACTGGACCTACTGGAGCTGTTGGACCTATTTCACCACTGGACCTATTGGACCCACTGGGCCTATTGGACCACTGAACCTATTGGACACACTGGATCTACTGAACCTATTGGACCTATTTGACCACTGGACCTATTGGACACACTGGACCTACTGGACCTATTTAACCACTGGACCTATTGGACCCATTGGACCCACTGGACCTATTTGACAACTGGACCTATTGGACCTACTGGAGCTGTTGGACCTATTTCACCACTGGACCTATTGGACCCACTGGGCCTATTTGACCACTGGACCTATTGGACCCACTGGACCTATTGGACCCACTGGACCTATTGGACCTACTGGACCTATTGGACCTACTGGACCCACTGGAACTACTGGAGCTGTTGGACCTACTTCACCACTGGACCTATTGGACCCACTGGGCCTATTGGACCACTGGACCTATTTGACCACTGGACCTATTGGACCTACTGGACCCACTGGACCTACTGGAGCTGTTGGACCTATTTCACCACTGGACCTATTGGACCCACTGGGCCTATTGGACCACTGGACCTATTGGACACACTGGATCTACTGAACCTATTGGACCTATTTGACCACTGGACCTATTGGACCGATTGGACACACTGGACCTACTGGACCTATTTAACCACTGGACCTATTGGACCCATTGGACACACTGGACCTATTGGACCTACTGGACCTATTGGACCACTGGACCTATTTGATCACTGGATCTATTGGACCACTGGACCTATTGGATCCACTGGACCTATTTGACCTACTGGACCTATTGGACCCATTGGAAACACTGGACCTATTGGACACACTGGACCTATTGGATCCACTGGACCTATTGGACCACTGGACCTATTTGATCACTGGACCTATTGGACCCACTGGACCTACTGGACCACTGGACCTATTAGACCACTGGACCTATTGGACCTACTGGACCTATTTGACAACTGGACCTATTGGACCTACTGGACCCACTGGACCTACTGGAGCTGTTGGACCTATTTCACCACTGGACCCACTGGGCCTATTGGACCACTGGACCTATTTGAACACTGGACCTATTTGACCACTGGACCTATTGGACCTACTGGACCCACTGGACCTACTGGAGCTGTTGGACCTATTTCACCACTGGACCTATTGGACCCACTGGGCCTATTGGACCACTGGACCTATTGGACACACTGGATCTACTGAACCTATTGGACCTATTTGACCACTGGACCTATTGGACCCATTGGACACACTGGACCTACTGGACCTATTTAACCACTGGACCTATTGGACCCATTGGACACACTGGACCTATTGGACCTACTGGACCTATTGGACCACTGGACCTATTTGATCACTGGACCTATTTGATCACTGGACCTATTGGATCCACTGGACCTATTGGATCCACTGGACCTATTTGACCTACTGGACCTATTTGACCTACTGGACCTATTTCACCACTGGACCTATTTGACCTACTGGACCTATTTCACCACTGGACCTATTGGACCCATTGGAAACACTGGACCTATTGGACACACTGGACCTATTGGATCCACTGGACCTATTGGACCACTGGACCTATTTGATCACTGGACCTATTGGACCCACTGGACCTATTGGATCCACTGGACCTATTGGACCACTGGACCTATTTGATCACTGGACCTATTGGACCCACTGGACCTACTGGATCCACTGGACCTATTTGACCACTGGACCTATTAGACCACTGGACCTATTGGACCTACTGGACCTATTTGACAACTGGACCTATTGGACCTACTGGACCTATTGGACCCACTGGACCTATTTGACCACTGGACCTATTGGACCCATTGGACACACTGGACCTATTGGACACACTGAAAGATAAAGAGATCAAACACCCTTCTTACTTCACTGCCGTCATCTTAGAAAACGAAGGCTGCAGCTGCTTGACCCCATAATCACTGATGTTGTTGTTGTCCATGTCCAGACCCAGCAGCTTCTGCCGGTGCTGCAGCACAAAGTTGATGGCAGTGCAGTCCCCTGAGAAGACGTTACAGTAGCCAAGCTTGATGAAGTTGGCCGTGATGCCTTTGGCCGTCATTTTAGCAATGTCTTTGCTCCCCGTCTCAAAGATGCACCGTAGAATCCAAAGGAAGTTTGGCAGGACGTGAACTTTCTGGCCTTCCTCACCGTTATAATGGGGTAAGCCCTCCAGGTGGACCTTCACACTGGTGGACAGGTAGGCCTTCAGCAGGGCCCTTTTTCTCTTTAACAGAACGGGAGACAACAGAGTTCCCATGAGAGCAGCCTGAGTCTTTGACAGCAAGCCACACAGGAACAGGTTGGTGAACTGCAGTTGCTCGTTGGTCGAGAACGGCTTCTTCTCGCTGGGCTTCATTGAGCTGCCGATGCAGGATGCTAACGGCAGACAGAACGTCTCTCTCCGCCTGCTGCACTCTGCAAAGAACTTGAGGATGGAGCTGGCCGAGGTCTGCTCGTCCAACACTAGAGCAAAGGCAGCCAAGAAGGACTGGAGCGTAATGTGGATGAACTCGAAGGTAGCAGGAGCTTCACTGGCGTCAAAGTCATGGACGGGTCTGAGGAAGCCCAGAGCCATGTCGTCCTCGGTTAGACCGCACTCAGCCAGCTGCTCTCGGCTGCACAGAAAGCTTCCTCTCTCCAGACCCTGCAGGGCAAGCTTAGCAAAGGAAGCCAGCGGCCTGAGCCCCACCCTGAAGGTCTCTGAGATGCAGCGGGTGCTTTTCTTTAGCAGAGGAGAAGGAGCGGCGGCCAGGCGGCTGAGGAAGACCTCCGACAGCAGGAGAAAGATGTCTGTTAGTGTGATGCTGTTCTCAGACAGGTGGAAGATGTCATGCATGGTGTGCAGGTGCCTGAAGCTTTTGAAGACGATCCAGGAGAACAGGGGGGTGGAGCACAGACCACAGAGGTGGGGGCTGGCGTCCAGCTGGACGGACACCAGCTCTCGGTGCTCCTGCTCCCTGAAGTGCAGCTTGATGTACGTCTTCAGGTGGTCTGGAGAAAATCCACGCAGAACCACTTTCTTCCTGACGACTCGACTCTGTATCTCGATCCCAGTGCGAGTCGTCAGGATCTTCTTGGAGCCTTTGAGCAGTTTTCCACTGAGCAAGCTGAGGAGCAACTGAAGGGCGTCTGCTTTGTCCTCCGGAGATACGACCTCAGGAACATTAATCAGGTCCAGGTCCTCCTGAATTTCATCGTAGCCGTCAAAGGTGAACAGAACCTTCTCAGGGAAGCGCAGGATGTAATCGAAGACTTCCTTCTCTGGATCGTGATCCGGGTAACAGTTGTATTTGAACAGCAGGTCTCTGAGGGACATCTGCTCTGCCTCCCTGAAGATGCTGAACATCCGGCAGCGAAACTTGAAAAAGAAGCTGGCGTCTGTCTGCAGCTCCTTTTTGGACCAGAGGTTCTGGAGCTTCTGCAGAAGGATGGACTTTCCAACGCCAGCGTCCCCCACCACATAGATGATTTCCCCTTGGGGGTTAAAAACGCCGTTGTCTCCCAGCAGCTGGTCCAGACTCTCCAAGAAGCCCAGACTCTCGTTACAGTCATTGATCATCTCCATCACCGTGTCCGTGTAGAGCTCCTCCAGCCGCGTCTCGTCCTGCTGACCGTAGGACATGATGAAGCAGGTGTCTCTGCTCATCTCATGGCGTAGCTTCTCACTATACCTGCTGACTGGAGGACAAGAAAGTTCTCTGAGTCTCTGATTGGAGCAACTATTAAACAATGAAATCAGTCTATTGACAGCTACTAATGTCCAACAGTAGATACTGAAACGGTTCCTACATGCAGAGGCGTAGCTAGAACATTTTTAAGAGGGTGCCCAGACAATAACCAGTGTATACTGAGGGGGGGCCAAACGTGGAAAGGCACCAGAACCTCAGGGTCAATCTACAAGAACTACGTCCATATTTCTAAATAAAGACAAACTACAGTTTCCTTTGCTAACAAAGATGCATATATTCAAACATCCGTCTAGATGTAAACTATGTTGGATAAAATTCTTTCAGGTTTGAGTTCTGGAGTGAACATCTTTTCCATTGTCATTACTTACCTACGTTTATCAATAATCATTCTGCATCAAATTGATATTTACTAGTACTAATATCTACATAAAATGATCATTTATTAGGTTTTTAATTAAAATAGTTATTTACAGTATCTATGATTTGACTGAAGACTCGTCGATGACCTGCAGAAACATTTTCTCTCTGTGGCATAAAACACTAAATCTAGTTCTGAAAGAGCAGGAATTCTGTACTAATCATCTAATGTTGGTACATTGATGTGGATAATTAACCATTGTTTTTGTTGTCAAGTAATTGTTAATATATATTAAATAATCTTTTTAATATTCTACTTTAGAGAAAAAAATGGTAGGGGTGGCCAACAATTGTCTGGCCCCCCATCAAGCTCCACCCCTGCCTACATGTCTGGTTCCTACGTGTCCGGTTCCTACGTGTCTGGTTCTTACGTGTCTGGTTCCTACGTGTCTGGTTCTTACGTGTCTGGTTCCTACGTGTCTGGTTCCTACGTATCCGGTTCCTACGTGTCTGGTTCCTACGTGTCTGGTTCCTACGTATCTGGTTCTTACGTGTCTGGTTCTTACGTGTCTGGTTCCTACGTGTCTGGTTCCTACGTGTCTGGTTCCTACGTGTCTGGTTCCTACGTGTCCGGTTTCTACGTGTCTGGTTCCTACGTATCTGGTTCTTACGTGTCTGGTTCCTACGTGTCTGGTTCTTACGTGTCTGGTTCCTACGTGTCTGGTTCCTACGTGTCTGGTTCTTACGTGTCTGGTTCCTACGTGTCCGGTTCCTACGTGTCCGGTTTCTACGTGTCCGGTTTCTACGTGTCTGGTTCCTACGTATCTGGTTCCTACGTATCTGGTTCTTACGTGTCTGGTTTCCACATGTCTGGTTCTTACGTGTCTGGTTCTTACGTGTCTGGTTCCTACGTGTCTGGTTCCTACGTGTCCGGTTCCTACGTGTCTGGTTCCTACGTGTCTGGTTCCTACGTGTCTGGTTTCTACGTGTCTGGTTCCTACGTATCTGGTTCCTACGTGTCTGGTTCTTACGTGTCTGGTTCCTACGTGTCTGGTTCTTACGTGTCTGGTTTCCACATGTCTGGTTCTTACGTGTCTGGTTCCTACGTGTCTGGTTCTTACGTGTCTGGTTCTTACGTGTCTGGTTCCTACGTGTCTTGTTCCTACGTGTCTGGTTGCTACGTGTCTGGTTCTTACGTGTCTGGTTCTTACGTGTCTGGTTTCCACGTGTCTGGTTCTTACGTGTCTGGTTTCCACGTGTCTGGTTCCTACGTGTCTGGTTTCCACGTGTCTGGTTCTTACGTGTCTGGTTCCTATGTGTCTGGTTCTTACGTGTCTGGTTCTTACGTGTCTGGTTCTTACGTGTCTGGTTCTTACGTGTCTTGTTTCCACGTGTCTGGTTCTTACGTGTCTGGTTCCTACGTGTCTGGTTCCTATGTGTCTGGTTCCTACGTGTCTGGTTCCTTATAGAGTTCTCATAGCACCAGGTCGGGTCTCTAATTAAGCAGCTTCAATGATTGGATCCAGTCAATGATGGTTCAATAAATAATAACCCAGACTAGAGTTTTCAGAGAAGCTTTTTCTCAGGAACCCTAACTACAAAAAGCAGAGATCTAGGAACCATTCCCTAATGCGGGAGGTCTGCAGTGCTCAGTGGTTCCACTGTACAGGTCCAGACTGCGGCACTAAACCTCACAGAGTTCTCTCAGGTACTGAGGCGGTCTGGCCTTTTCTGCCAGCAGGACTTGGACCTGTTCTCCTCAGCAGTGCTTGGCTACCTTCAGATGTTTCCCAACCAGAAGCCCTGAATGAACAAGAAGGTGCAGGAACTGCTGAAGGACGGGAAATGGGGATCCGGGGACCGGGACCTGTGCCCTGATCTAAGGAGGGACATCAGTGAGGTGAATCAGGAGCAGAAGCCGCAGTGGGAAGGGATCCAGCTCAAGGGAAGCCCCGTGGCAGAGGAGCTGCTGCTGATTTTAGGAGCCCCCGCCACAGCCTCAAGCTAACTGTGCAGGAACAGGAAGTGAAGAGAACTGTGAGGGCAGAGAACGGGGGTGGGGGGGCAGGAACTCAGCTGGACCTGACGGAGGAGTCAGGATCTCTCGGCTTAATGTGGAACAGCAGAGCCATGAATCAGTGCAGACTTTGCCACGCCTCCATGGAGTCTGGGAAACTTACTGGGGTCGGTGTTCACCACTTTCATCTCTCTGATTTCTCTGCTCGGCTTGTAGTTGATCTCCAGCAGCCACGGCTGCAGGTCGATGTACGCATCACGTATTTCATAGAGGATGAACAGGAAGTATTCACAGGCTTCCTCTCCTTTGCACTGAACCAGCTCCAGGATTTTGCGCACCTAAAACATGAAGACAGCATTTCCGTTGGCTTTTAGAAGATGCTTTCAGGGTATTTAGAGGAAAGGGAACCGACCTGATCTGGTTTGGTGGCGGTTCGTTGAACGATCTCCACATCTTCCTGACAGAAGAAGCCGCTTCCCAGCAGGTTATCCAGGACGCACTGAATGCTCCTGAGCGTGGACACCAGCAGCTCCCTGTGGCACGTCAGGAGGCTCAGATACGACACCATGACTTCCTCCGCCTGACCCATGTTCACCGCAGCTTTCTAGCTGTAGCAGGACAACAAAGTTAGTTTGAGGATGAAAAGTTCCTAAAGGAGAAGACGGCTTCATTCAGACAGAGCGGCTGCTTCCTGGACGTTTAATCACTCTTTGCTATTCAGGTCATTTTAATGTCGGAAATGAATAAAATCATTCCTTAAATACAGAAAGCGGGAAAACATCCTGAAAACATTCAGCAGAACCATCATCATTACGTCTGATCGGGTATTTTTATAATCTGTAAATAATCCCAATGTTCTTTAAATCCAACTCTGTGTGTAATATGTCTGCCCTCACATTAAACCAGTCATCTGCTGCAGATACGATGCATCTAGAACCACTTGCTGCTGCAGATACGATTCATCTAGAACCACCTGCTGCTGCAGATACGATTCATCTAGAACCACCTGCTGCTGCAGATACGATTCATCTAGAACCACCTGCTGCTGCTGCTGCAGATACGATTCATCTAGAACCACCTGCTGCTGCAGATACGATTCATCTAGAACCACCTGCTGCTGCAGATACGATTCATCTAGAACCACCTGCTGCTGCTGCAGATACGTTTTATCTAGAACCACCTGCTGCTGCAGATACGATTCATCTAGAACCATCTGCTGCTGCAGATACGATTCATCTAGAACCACTTGCTGCTGCTGCAGATGCGATTCATCTAGAACCACCTGCTGCTGCTGCAGATACGATTCATCTAGAACCACCTGCTGCTGCAGATACGATTCATCTAGAACCACCTGCTGCTGCAGATACGATTCATCTAGAACCACCTGCTGCTGCAGATACGATTCATCTAGAACCACCTGCTGCTGCTGCAGATACGATTCATCTAGAACCACCTGCTGCTGCAGATACGATTCATCTAGAACCACCTGCTGCGGATACGTTTCATCTAGAACCACCTGCTGCTGCTGCAGATACGTTTCATCTAGAACCACCTGCTGCTGCAGATACGATTCATCTAGAACCACCTGCTGCTGCAGATACGATTCATCTAGAACCACCTGCTGCTGCTGCAGATACGATTCATCTAGAACCACCTGCTGCTGCAGATACGATTCATCTAGAACCATCTGCTGCTGCAGATACGATTCATCTAGAACCACTTGCTGCTGCTGCAGATGCGATTCATCTAGAACCACCTGCTGCTGCTGCAGATACGATTCATCTAGAACCACCTGCTGCTGCAGATACGATTCATCTAGAACCATCTGCTGCTGCTGCAGATACGATTCATCTAGAACCATCTGCTGCTGCAGATACGATTCATCTAGAACCATCTGCTGCTGCAGATACGATTCATCTAGAACCACCTGCTGCTGCTGCAGATACGATTCATCTAGAACCACCTGCTGCTGCAGAAAAGATTCATCTAGAACCACCTGCTGCTGCTGCAGATACGATTCATCTAGAACCATCTGCTGCTGCAGATACGATTCATCTAGAACCACTTGCTGCTGCTGCAGATGCGATTCATCTAGAACCACCTGCTGCTGCTGCAGATACGATTCATCTAGAACCACCTGCTGCTGCAGATACGATTCATCTAGAACCATCTGCTGCTGCTGCAGATACGATTCATCTAGAACCATCTGCTGCTGCAGATACGATTCATCTAGAACCACCTGCTGCTGCAGATACGATTCATCTAGAACCATCTGCTGCTGCTGCAGATACGATTCATCTAGAACCATCTGCTGCTGCAGATACGATTCATCTAGAACCACTTGCTGCTGCTGCAGATGCGATTCATCTAGAACCACCTGCTGCTGCTGCAGATACGATTCATCTAGAACCACCTGCTGCTGCAGAAAAGATTCATCTAGAACCACCTGCTGCTGCTGCAGATACGATTCATCTAGAACCATCTGCTGCTGCAGATACGATTCATCTAGAACCACTTGCTGCTGCTGCAGATGCGATTCATCTAGAACCACCTGCTGCTGCTGCAGATACGATTCATCTAGAACCACCTGCTGCTGCAGATACGATTCATCTAGAACCATCTGCTGCTGCAGATACGATTCATCTAGAACCACTTGCTGCTGCTGCAGATGCGATTCATCTAGAACCACCTGCTGCTGCTGCAGATACGATTCATCTAGAACCATCTGCTGCTGCAGATACGATTCATCTAGAACCACTTGCTGCTGCTGCAGATGCGATTCATCTAGAACCACCTGCTGCTGCTGCAGATACGTTTCATCTAGAACCACCTGCTGCTGCTGCTGCAGATACGATTCTTCTAGAACCACCTGCTGCTGCTGCAGATATGATTAATCTAGAACCACCTGCTGCTGCAGATACGATTCATCTAGAACCACCTGTTGCTGCTGCAGATACGATGCATCTAGAACCACTTGCTGCTGCAGATACGATTCATCTAGAACCACCTGCTGCTGCTGCAGATACGATTCATCTAGAACCACCTGCTGCTGCTGCTGCAGATACGATTCATCTAGAACCACTTGCTGCTGCAGATACGATTAATCTAGAACCACTTGCTGCTGCAGATACGATTCATCTAGAACCACCTGTTGCTGCTGCAGATACGATGCATCTAGAACCACTTGCTGCTGCAGATACGATTCATCTAGAACCACTTGCTGCTGCATATACGATTCATCTAGAACCACTTGCTGCTGCAGATACGATTCATCTAGAACCACTTGCTGCTGCAGATACGATTCATCTAGAACCACCTGTTGCTGCTGCAGATACGATGCATCTAGAACCACTTGCTGTTGCAGATACGATTCATCTAGAACCACCTGCTGCTGCAGATACGATTCATCTAGAACCACTTGCTGCTGCTGCAGATACGTTTTATCTAGAACCACCTGCTGCTGCTGCAGATACGTTTTATCTAGAACCACCTGCTGCTGCAGATACGATTCATCTAAAACCACCTGCTGCTGCAGATACGATTCATCTAGAACCACCTGCTGCTGCTGCAGATACGATTCATCTAGAACCATCTGCTGCTGCAGATACGATTCATCTAGAACCACTTGCTGCTGCTGCAGATGTGATTCATCTAGAACCACCTGCTGCTGCTGCAGATACGATTCATCTAGAACCACTTGCTGCTGCTGCAGATACGATTCATCTAGAACCACCTGCTGCGGATACGTTTCATCTAGAACCACCTGCTGCTGCTGCTGCAGATACGATTCATATAGAACCAGCTGCTGCTGCAGATAGGATTGATCTAGAAGCACTTGCTGCTGCTGCAGATACAATTAATCTAGAACCACCTGCTGCGGATACGTTTCATCTAGAACCACCTGCTGCTGCTGCTGCAGATACGATTCATATAGAACCAGCTGCTGCTGCAGATAGGATTCATCTAGAACCACCTGCTGCTGCTGCAGATACAATTCATCTAGAACCACCTGCTGCTGCTGCTGCAGATACAATTCATCTAGAACCACCTGCTGCTGCTGCTGCAGATACAATTCATCTAGAACCACCTGCTGCTGCAGATACAATTCATCTAGAACCACCTGCTGCTGCAGATACAATTCATCTAGAACCACCTGCTGCTGCTGCTGCAGATACAATTCATCTAGAACCACCTGCTGCTGCTGCAGATACGATTCATCTAGAACCACCTGCTGCTGCTGCAGATACAATTAATCTAGAACCACCTGCTGCTGCTGCAGATACAATTCATCTAGAACCACCTGCTGCTGCTGCAGATACGATTCATCTAGAACCACCTGCTGCTGCTGCAGATACGATTCATCTAGAACCACCTGCTGCTGCTGCAGATACGATTCATCTAGAACCACCTGCTGCTGCTGCAGATACAATTAATCTAGAACCACCTGCTGCTGCTGCAGTTACGATTCATCTAGAACCACCAGCTGCTGCTGCAGATATAATTCATCTAGAACCACCTGCTGCTGCAGATACGATTAATCTAGAACCACCTGCTGCTGCTGCAGATACAATTAATCTAGAACCACCTGCTGCTGCTGCAGATACAATTAATCTAGAACCACCTGCTGCTTCTGCAGATACAATTAATCTAGAACCACCTGCTGCTGCTGCAGATATAATTCATCTAGAACCACCTGCTGCTGCAGATACGATTAATCTAGAACCACCTGCTGCTGCTGCAGATACAATTAATCTAGAACCACCTGCTGCTGCTGCAGATACGATTCATCTAGAACCACCTGCTGCAGATACAATTAATCTAGAACCACCTGCTGCTGCTGCAGTTACGATTCATCTAGAACCACCAGCTGCTGCTGCAGATACAATTCATCTAGAACCACCTGCTGCTGCAGATACGATTAATCTAGAACCACCTGCTGCTGCTGCAGATACAATTAATCTAGAACCACTTGCTGCTTCTGCAGATACGATTCATCTAGAACCACCTGCTGCTGCAGATACAATTAATCTAGAACCACCTGCTGCTGCTGCAGATACAATTAATCTAGAACCACCTGCTATAGATACTATTAATCTAGAACCAGCTGCTGCTGCAGATACGATTCATCTAGAACCACCTGCTGCTGCTGCGGATACGTTTTATCTAGAACCACCTGCTGCTGCTGCAGATACGATTCATCTAGAATAACCTCCTGCTGCAGATACGATTCATCTAGAACCACCTGCTGTTGCTGCAGATACGATTCATCTAGAAGCACTTGCTGCTGCTGCAGATACGATTCATCTAGAACCACTTGCTGCTGCTGCAGATACGATTCATCTAGAACCACCTGTTGCTGCTGCAGATACGATTCATCTAGAACCACCTGCTGCTGCTGCAGATACGATTAATCTAGAACCACCTGCTGCTGCTGCAGATACGATTCATCTAGAACCACCTGCTGCTGCTGCAGATACAATTCATCTAGAACCACCTGCTGCTGCTGCAGATACAATTAATCTAGAACCACCTGCTGCTGCTGCAGATACGATTCATCTAGAACCACCTGCTGCTGCTGCAGATACAATTAATCTAGAACCACCTGCTGCTGCTGCAGATACAATTCATCTAGAACCACCTGCTGCTGCTGCAGATACGATTCATCTAGAACCACCTGCTGCTGCTGCAGATACGATTCATCTAGAACCACCTGCTGCTGCTGCAGATACGATTCATCTAGAACCACCTGCTGCTGCTGCAGATACAATTAATCTAGAACCACCTGCTGCTGCTGCAGTTACGATTCATCTAGAACCACCAGCTGCTGCTGCAGATATAATTCATCTAGAACCACCTGCTGCTGCAGATACGATTAATCTAGAACCACCTGCTGCTGCTGCAGATACAATTAATCTAGAACCACCTGCTGCTGCTGCAGATACAATTAATCTAGAACCACCTGCTGCTTCTGCAGATACAATTAATCTAGAACCACCTGCTGCTGCTGCAGATATAATTCATCTAGAACCACCTGCTGCTGCAGATACGATTAATCTAGAACCACCTGCTGCTGCTGCAGATACAATTAATCTAGAACCACCTGCTGCTGCTGCAGATACGATTCATCTAGAACCACCTGCTGCAGATACAATTAATCTAGAACCACCTGCTGCTGCTGCAGTTACGATTCATCTAGAACCACCAGCTGCTGCTGCAGATACAATTCATCTAGAACCACCTGCTGCTGCAGATACGATTAATCTAGAACCACCTGCTGCTGCTGCAGATACAATTAATCTAGAACCACTTGCTGCTTCTGCAGATACGATTCATCTAGAACCACCTGCTGCTGCAGATACAATTAATCTAGAACCACCTGCTGCTGCTGCAGATACAATTAATCTAGAACCACCTGCTATAGATACTATTAATCTAGAACCAGCTGCTGCTGCAGATACGATTCATCTAGAACCACCTGCTGCTGCTGCGGATACGTTTTATCTAGAACCACCTGCTGCTGCTGCAGATACGATTCATCTAGAATAACCTCCTGCTGCAGATACGATTCATCTAGAACCACCTGCTGTTGCTGCAGATACGATTCATCTAGAAGCACTTGCTGCTGCTGCAGATACGATTCATCTAGAACCACTTGCTGCTGCTGCAGATACGATTCATCTAGAACCACCTGTTGCTGCTGCAGATACGATTCATCTAGAACCACCTGCTGCTGCTGCAGATACGATTAATCTAGAACCACCTGCTGCTGCTGCAGATACGATTCATCTAGAACCACCTGCTGCTGCTGCAGATACAATTCATCTAGAACCACCTGCTGCTGCTGCAGATACAATTAATCTAGAACCACCTGCTGCTGCTGCAGATACGATTCATCTAGAACCACCTGCTGCTGCTGCAGATACGATTAATCTAGAACCACCTGCTGCTGCTGCAGATACAATTAATCTAGAACCACCTGCTGCTGCTGCAGATACGATTCATCTAGAACCACCTGCTGCTGCTGCAGATACGATTAATCTAGAACCACCTGCTGCTGCTGCAGATACGATTCATCTAGAACCACCTGCTGCTGCTGCAGATACAATTCATCTAGAACCACCTGCTGCTGCTGCAGATACGATTCATCTAGAACCACCTGCTGCTGCTGCAGATACGATTCATCTAGAACCACCTGCTGCTGCTGCAGAAAAGATTCATCTAGAACCACCTGCTGCTGATGCAGATACAATTAATCTAGAACCACCTGCTGCTGCTGCTGCAGATACGATTCATCTAGAACCACCTGCTGCTGCTGCAGATACGATTCATCTAGAACCACCTGCTGCTGATGCAGATACAATTAATCTAGAACCACTGGCTGTTGCTGCAGATACGATTCATCTAGAACCACTTGCTTCTGCTGCAGATACGATTCATCTAGAACCACTTGCTGCTGCTGCAGATACGATTCATATAGAACCACCTGCTGCTGCAGATACGATTCATATAGAACCACCTGCTGCTGCAGATACAATAAATCTAGAACCACTTGCTGCTGCTGCAGATACGATTCATCTAGAACCACCTGCTGCTGCTGCAGATACGATTCATCTAGAACCACCTGCTGCTGCTGCTGCAGATACGATTCATCTAGAACCACCTGCTGCTGCTGCAGATACGATTCATCTAGAACCACCAGCTGCGGCTGCAGATACAATTAATCTAGAACCACCTGCTGCTGCTGCAGATACATTTCATTTAGAACCACTTGCTGCTGAAGATACGATTAATCTAGAACCACCTGCTGCTGCTGCAGATACGATTCATCTAGAACCATCTGCTGCTGCTGCAGATACGATTCATATAGAACCACCTGCTGCTGCAGATACGATTAATCTAGAACCACTTGCTGCTGCTGCAGATACGATTCATATAGAACCACCTGCTGCTGCAGATACGATTCATATAGAACCACCTGCTGCTGCAGATACGATTCATATAGAACCACCTGCTGCTGCAGATACGATTAATCTAGAACCACCTGCTGCTGCTGCTGCAGATACGATTCATATAGAACCACCTGCTGCTGCAGATACGATTAATCTAGAACCACTTGCTGCTGCTGCAGATACGATTAATCTAGAACCACTTGCTGCTGCTGCAGATACGATTCATATAGAACCACCTGCTGCTGCTGCAGATACGATTCATATAGAACCACCTGTTGCTGCTGCAGATAAGATTCATCTAGAACCACTTGCTGCTGCTGCAGATACGATTCATATAGAACCACCTGCTGCTGCAGATACGATTCATATAGAACCACCTGCTGCTGCAGATACGATTCATATAGAACCACCTGCTGCTGCAGATACGATTAATCTAGAACCACCTGCTGCTGCTGCAGATACGATTCATATAGAACCACCTGCTGCTGCAGATACGATTAATCTAGAACCACCTGCTGCTGCTGCAGATACGATTCATATAGAACCACCTGCTGCTGCAGATACGATTAATCTAGAACCACTTGCTGCTGCTGCAGATACGATTAATCTAGAACCACTTGCTGCTGCTGCAGATACGATTCATATAGAACCACCTGCTGCTGCTGCAGATACGATTAATCTAGAACCACTTGCTGCTGCTGCAGATACGATTCATATAGAACCACCTGCTGCTGCAGATACGATTCATCTAGAACCACCTGCTGCTGCTGCAGATACGATCCAGCAACAGGTAAGGAGGTCTGTCATTCAGGACTGATGTCAGGGAGTGTATTGATTATTGATTACTTTGAATCAATCTGACTGGATGATCTGGATCTATAAAGTGTCTTGAGATGACATGAGTTGTGAAATGGCAATATAGAAATAAACTGATTTGAATTGACTGATGATTACAGATCATTGATTTGACCACTGAAGAACAGCACCCTCTGGTGATACTACATAGAAGCTGGTTCCAGAACTGCCGGTTCTGACCAAGTGGCGTTTTAAATGTGTGCCGCCATTTTTGTTTTCCTAAAAGAGCGTGCGTGACGTCATGCTGATCACCTGACCATCTCAGTCTCTGCTTGTTTACTGCTGATTATTTCATTAGAAGATAAACGATGACAGAGAAAGTTGAACTGAAATCAGAAGCATTCTCACCCAGCCTGCTCTCCGGACCGCTTCAGCAGCGACAGCAGCCGAACCTCCTGCTGCTCCAGCGGCTACAAACTGAAGCTTCCTGCAGCGGCGGAGGAAGTGAAAGTTCTCTGCGTCATTTCTCTGCGGGCCGTGAGGCGTTCAGGTACCCTCTGGAAGTCCGACATATCCAACAGGTAGCGGTCAGGCGGTCCGAACCGGAACCCGCTTCATTCTCGGTACCATTCTGAGCAGATCCGGAACCAGAGCGGCTCCTTTGATGCTTTTGCTAAAAACTTCCGGTGATTATTAAGCAAGATAGAGGAGCAGGAGTGAGGAGGTGGAGAGGGGAGGAGGGGCAAAGAGCAGGAGAGAGGAGCAGGAGAGAGGAGGAGGGGCTAGGAGGAGATGAGAGGAACAGGAGAGAGGAGGAGGAGAAGGGAGCAGAAGAGGGGGAGGAGAGGGGAGCAGGAGAGAGGAGGAGGGGCGAGGAGCAGGAGATTGGAGGAGAAGAGAGAAGGATGGGAGGAGGAGATGAAAGGAACAGGAGAGAGGAGGAGGAGGAGGGAGCAGGAGAGGGGGAGGACAGGGGAGCAGGAGAGAGGAGGAGGAGAAGGGAGCAGGAGAGAGGTGCCCTGCTCCTTTATACTGGGATAAAGGTGGGATCTAAAGAAGCTCTGCCCATCATCTCAGCCCTGATTGACTGACTGACTGACTGACTGACTGATTGACTGACTGACTGACTGATTGACTGACTGATTGGCTGACTGACTGACTGATGGACTGACTGGCTGATTGACTGACTGACTGGCTGACTGACTGACTGACTGACTGACTGACTGGCTGGCTGACTGACTGACTGACTGATTGACTGACTGATTGGCTGACTGACTGACTGATGGACTGACTGGCTGATTGACTGACTGACTGACTGATTGGCTGACTGACTGACTGATGGACTGACTGGCTGACTGATGGACTGACTGGCTGATTGACTGACTGACTGACTGACTGATTGGCTGACTGACTGACTGATGGACTGACTGGCTGACTGACTGGCTGGCTGATTGACTGACTGACTGACTGACTGGCTGACTGACTGACTGGCTCACTGACTGGCTGACTGACTGATTGACTGACTGACTGACTGACTGACTGACTGACTGACTGATTGACTGACTGACTGACTGTTTGACTGACTGGCTGACTGACTGACTGACTGACTGGCTGACTGACTGACTGATGGACTGACTGGCTGACTGACTGACTGACTGATTGACTGATTGGCTGACTGATGGACTGACTGGCTGATTGACTGACTGACTGACTGACTGACTGGCTGACTGACTGGCTTAATGACTGGCTGACTGATTGGCTGACTGACTGGCTGGCTGACTGGCTGGCTGATTGACTGACTGACTGACTGGCTTACTGACTGGCTGACTGACTGATTGACTGACTGACTGACTGGCTGACTGGCTGGCTGGCTTACTGACTGGCTGACTGACTGACTGGCTGACTGATTGACTGGCTGACTCACTGACTGACTGACTGATGGACTGACTGGCTGACTGACTGGCTGGCTGATTGACTGACTGGCTTACTGACTGACTGGCTGACTGACTGATTGGCTGACTGACTGGCTGACTGACTGACTGGCTGACTGACTGACTGACTGACTGGCTGACTGACTAATTGACTGACTGACTGACAGACTGACTGGCTGACTGACTAATTGACTGACTGGCTGACTGATGGACTGACTGATTGACTGACTGATTGATTGGCTGACTGATGGACTGACTGGCTGACTGACTGGCTGGCTGATTGACTGACTGACTGGCTGACTAATTGACTGACTGGCTGACTTACTGATTGACTGACTGACTGACTGGCCGGCCGACTGACTGACTGACTGACTGGCTGATTGACTGACTGGTTGACTGATTCACTGACTGGCTGACTGACTGGCTGATTGACTGACTGGTTGACTGATTCACTGACTGGCTGACTGACTGGCTGATTGACTGACTGGTTGACTGATTCACTGACTGGCTGACTGACTGGCTGATTGACTGACTGGCTGACTGACTTGCTGACTGACTGACTGGTTGACTGACTGATTGACTGACTGGCTGATTGACTGACTGGCTGACTGACTGATTGACTGACTGGCTGACTGACTTGCTGACTGACTGGCTGACTGACTAATTGACTGGCTGACTGATTGACTGGCTGACTGACTGATTGACTGACTGGCTGGCTGACTGACTGGCTGACTGACTTACTGATTGACTGGCTGACTGACTGATTGAATGACTGACTGAATGATTGACTGACTGGCTGAATAATTGACTGACGGCTGACTGAGTGACTGACTGACTGGCTGACTGATTGATTGACTGGCTGACTGACTGATTGACTGACTGACTGACTGGCTGACTGATGGACTGACTGACTGACTGATTAACTGACTGACTGAATGATTGACTGACTGGCTGACTGATTGGCTGACTGACTGTCTGACTGATTGACTGGCTGACTGACTGGCTGACTGATGGACTGGCTGACTGACTGGCTGACTGATTGATTGACTGACTGACTGGCTGACTGACTGATTGATTGACTGACTGGCTGACTGACTGACTGATTGATTGATTGACTGACTGGCTGACTGGCTGACTGACTGACTGATGGACTGACTGACTGGCTGACTGATTGATTGACTGACTGGCTGACTGACTGACTGACTGACTGACTGGCTGACTGACTGACTGATTGATTGACTGACTGGCTGACTGACTGACTGCTGCTCCATGATTTACATCTTTAAGCCAGAGATCCTGGAATCATTCAGTCCTGCTGGGTTTTAATAATAGAGGAACTCCTGATTTATTTTATTGCAGTTTATTTATTTAGTAAAAGTGATTGAAAAGCATCATTTTCCAGCTTCACTCCTATTTTATATCCAATTGAAGGATTTTAAAGTGCAAAATAATAAATGACAAAACATCATCCTCTTTTAAACATTAAACATGATCACATCTGCATGATTTTATTGCTCCCAGCTTAAAACCACAAACCAACATAATGCTGATTATTTTTTTAATGTTGGAGGATCTTTAAATGAATTTATTTATTAATGAATATCAAACACCTTTTATTTCAAAACTGAACCTCTAGGTCAGAGACCTGCTGGAAGGGCGGCCATTACTGACCTGGGAGGGTCAGAGGTCATCTAGACTTCAGGCTCAATAAATACATTTTTATTCTTTCTTATTTGCTTTTAGATATTTAAATTTAGAAAGATAAAAACAGAACAAAATAAAATAGAAAGTCAAACTTAGCCCACTGGTGAGTTGATTTGTCTGATGAGGCCCCCCATGGGGTCCTGGAGGGTCAAAGGTCACCACCTTCAGCATGGGTGTAGGTTAGCATAGGGACCAAAGGGACATGTTTCTACCAATAACTGGATGTGAGCAACATGTTTAGAATTTATAACCCAGCGTTGTTTTAGCTCCTCTGCCTGGTAGCTGCTGCTGCAGCTGCGTCTGATTCCCTGCCTGCTCTCTCCTGTCCCTTTAACGTAGCAGCGCACCGAAATGTGCTTCGCTTAAGTTCCGCCTTCTCTCTTTCTGATTGTTTGTTTTCTAGTCCGTGTGCTTGGAGCACAACATTGAACACTTATCCACGCTAGAATACCACGGTTACTACAATAGGCTACGAAACTGGTCCCAAAACTGAATATCATGTACGCTAAAAAATAGAAGCTTTTTTTTTCTTTTATAAAACTAAATATTCTGAGTCAGCCAGGAGTTCTGAAGAAGGCATGAAAAACGGACAAATAAAGACTGTAAACTATCAACATTTCTGATTCTTAGCCACAACCGACTGAAAAGGAAAATGTGAGGGTTTCCTTTTTACAGACATTTAGTTACTATTATTGTTTTATTTTTTGACGACCCTTTGAGGAAGTTCAGGAATAATTATTAGCAGGTGTTATTTCCTTTATAGATTATAACAACAAGAGATGGCGCCTAAACATCTGCTATTTATGGTTTAAGAAGCATAATTAGGGTTCCACATAATAATAGTTCTATTTTATTGAATATTTCTATTTCTGATTGTCTTCCTTGCTTTTCCCAGGATTCATTGCGAGACCAAGCAAGCCGTGATCAGAGGAAAGGTTACAGCGCCGAACTGTGGTGAAAATTGGAAGTTCAGTTTAATATAATCCAGTCTGTGAATAGTTCCGTCTGAGATTAATGAAAATAGTTGTTTTAATGGTTATAGAGTCAGATATGTGGCGGTAATGTTTGATTTATCTAAAGGTTTTATCTGTTACTGATTAAATGGGTTTGGCTGGAATTTAAGGACAGATTCTAATATATCTGCAGGGGGGGGGGGACTATAAATCTGATAGGAGTTTAATTTTTTTATTGCTGTTTTACACAATATGCTTAACTAACTATTTTTTGTTGTTGAATATTAGAGATTTTGCAGATATATTTTTATACATACCTTTTGTAGATTTACTTTTATAGAATAGAATAGAAAATCCCTTTATTGTCCCACAATGGGCAAATTTACAGCAGCAGAAAGATAATTGAAAATGGTCACACAAATGAGGACCTTAGAAAAATGTCTCTCCTTGGGCTGCCACCTTATCGTGGTGGAGAGGTTTGAGTGTCCCAATGATCCTGGGAGCTATGCTGTCTGGGGCTTTATGCCCCTGGTAGGGTCACCCAAGGCAGACAGGTCCTAGGTGAGGAACCAGACAAAGCGCAGCCCAAAGACCCTTATGATGAGTACCATATTTGGATCCAGCGTTCCCTCGCCTAGACGCGGGTCACCGGGGCCCCACTCTGGAGCCAGGCCTGGAGGGGGGGCACGATGGCGAGCGCCTGGTGGCCGGGCTTTTACCCATGGAGCCCGGCCGGGCTCAGCCCGAAGAGGAAACATGGGTCCCCCCTTACATGGGCCCACCACCCGTGAGAGGGGCCATAGGGGTCGGGTGCAATGTGTGTTGGGTGGCGGCCAGGGGAGGGGACCCTGGCGGTCCGATCCTCGGCTGCAGAAGCTGGCTCTTGGGACGTGGAATGTCACCTCGCTGGTGGGGAAGGAACCGGAGCTAGTGTGTGAGGCTGAGAGGTTCCGGCTAGAAATAGTCGGTCTCACCTCAACGCATGGTTCTGGTTCTGGAACCAGTCTCCTTGAGAGGGGCTGGACATACTTCCACTCTGGAGTTGCCCACGGTGAGAGGCGCCAGGCAGGAGTGGGCATACTTGTTGCCCCCCATCTCGGCGCCTGTACGTTGGGGTTTACCCCGGTGAACAAGAGGGTAGCCTCCCTCCGCCTATGGGTGGGGGGACGGGTTCTGACTGTTGTCTGTGCTTACGGGCCGAACAACAGTTCAGATTACCCACCCTTCTTGGAGTCCTTAGAGGGGGTACTGGAGGGTGCCCCTCCTGGGGACTCCCTTGTTCTGCTGGGAGACTTCAACGCTCACGTGGGCAATGACAGTGAGACCTGGAGGGGCGTGGTTGGGAGGAATGGCCGCCCTGATCTGAACTCGAGTGGTGTTCTGTTGTTGGACTTCTGTGCTCGTCATGGATTGTCCATAACGAACACCATGTTCAGGCATAAGTGTGTCCATATGTGCACATGGCACCAGGACACCCTAGGCCGCAGTTCGATGATCGACTTTGTCATCGTTTCATCGGACTTGCGGCCGTATGTCTTGGACACTCGGGTGAAGAGAGGTGCTGAGCTTTCCACTGACCACTACCTGGTGGTGAGTTGGCTCCGGTGGTGGGAGAGGATGCCGGTCAGACCTGGCAGGCCCAAACGTGTTGTGAGGGTCTGCTGGGAAAGTCTGGCGGAGTCCCCTGTTAGGCGGAGCTTTAACTCCCATCTCCGGCAGAACTTCGAACACATCGGGGGGGAGTTGGGTGACATTGAGTCCGAGTGGACCATGTTCCGTTCCTCCATTGTCGAGGCGGCTTATCTGAGCTGCGGCCGCAAGGTTGTCGGTGCCTGTCGTGGCGGCAACCCTCGAACCCGTTGGTGGACACCTCCGGTGAGGGATGCTGTCAGGTTGAAGAAGGAGGCCTATCGGGCCTTTTTGGCCTGTGGGACTCCGGAATCTGCTGATGGGTACCGGCGGGCGAAGCGGCATGCGGCTCGGATGGTTGCTGAGGCAAAAACTCGGGTATGGGAGGAGTTTGGAGAGGCCATGGAGAAAGACTTCCGTACGGCTCCGAAGCGGTTCTGGTCCACCATCCGGCGACTCGGGGGGGGGGGGGGGGGGGGGGGGGGAGCGGTGCAGCACCAACACTGTTTATAGTGGGGATGGTGTGCTGCTGACCTCGACTCGGGACGTTGTGGGTCGGTGGGCGGAATACTTCGAAGACCTCCTCAATCCCACCAACATGTCTTCCATTGAGGAAGCTGGGCCTGGGGACTCTGGACTGGGCTCTCCAATCTCTGTGGGCGAGGTCGCCGAGGTGGTTAAAAAGCTCCTCGGTGGCAGGGCCCCGGGGGTGGATGAGATCCGCCCCGAGTTCCTCAAGGTCCTGGATGTTGTAGGGTTGTGTTGGCTGACACGACTCTTCAACATTGCATGGACATCGGGGGCAGTCCCCCTGGATTGGCAGACTGGGGTGGTGGTCCCCCTATTCAAAAAGGGGGACCGGAGGGTGTGCTCCAATTACAGGGGAGTCACACTCTTAAGCCTCCCCGGCAAGGTCTATTCGGGGGTGCTGGAGAGGAGGGTCCGTCGGATAGTCGAACCTCGGATTCAGGAAGAGCAGTGTGGTTTCTGTCCTGGTCGTGGAACGCTGGACCAGCTCTACACCCTCAGCAGGGTCCTGGAGGGTGCATGGGAGTTCGCCCAACCAGTCTACATGTGCTTTGTGGACTTGGAGAAGGCGTTCGACCGTGTCCCTCGGGGGGCCCTGTGGGGGGTTCTCCGGGAGTACGGGGTGCCGGGCCCTTTGATACGGGCTGTCAGGTCCCTGTATGACCGGTGTCAGAGTCTGGTCCGCATTGCCGGCAGTAAGTCGGGCTCGTTTCCGGTGAGAGTTGGACTCCGCCAGGGCTGCCCTTTGTCACCGATTCTGTTCATTACCTTCATGGACAGAATTTCTAGGCGCAGCCAAGGTGTTGAGGGGATCCGTTTTGGTGGCCTTAGGATTGCGTCTCTGCTTTTTGCAGATGATGTGGTCCTATTGGCTTCATCAGGGCGTGATCTGCAGCTCTCGCTGGATCGGTTCGCAGCCGAGTGTGAAGCGGCCGGGATGGGGATCAGTGCCTCCAAATCCGAGGCCATGGTCTTGAGCCGGAAAAGGGTAGAGTGCCTTCTCCGGGTCAGGGGGGTGTCCTGCCCCAAGTGGAGGAGTTTAAGTATCTTGGGATCTTGTTCACGAATGAGGGAAGAAGGGAGCGGGAGATCGACAGGCGGATTGGTGCAGCGTCTGCCGTGAAGCGGGCGTTGTACCGGTCCGTCGTGGTGAAGAGAGAGCTGAGTCAAAAAGCGAAGCTCTCGATTTACCGGTCGATCTACGTTCCTACCCTCATCTATGGTCATGAACTCTGGGTCATGACCGAAAGAACGAGATCGCGGATACAAGCGGCCGAAATGGGTTTCCTCCGTAGGGTGGCTGGGCTCTCCCTTAGAGATAGGGTGAGAAGCTCGGTCATCCGGGAGGGACTCGGAGTAGAGCCGCTGCTCCTCCACGTCGAGAGGAGCCAGTTGAGGTGGCTTGGGCATCTGTTTAGGATGCCTCCTGGACGCCTCCCTGGTGAGGTGTTCCGGGCACGTCCCACAGGGGGGAGGCCCCGGGGAAGACCCAGGACTCGCTGGAGAGACTATGTTTCTCGGCTGGCCTGGGAACGCCTTGGGGTTCCTCCTGAAGAGCTGGAAGAAGTGGCTGGGGAGAGGGAAGTCTGGGCCTCCCTTCTTAAGCTGCTGCCCCCGCGACCCGACCCTGGATAAGCGGAGGAAGATGGATGGATGGATGGATGGATGGAAAAATGTCTAAGAATAACATAATAGGGAAGAGTTAAAATATAAACAATAAAATCCTGTAAAGTGTTTTAACAATATAAAACTGGAGAATAAATAACCAATATGCCGCTATGGACATTTTTACAGTAATGGATATTTGAAAATAGCAGCAACATCAGAGATGTGCAGAATGACAGCAGCAGGTTATTTAACTGACTAAGGTTTCTATCATTACATTTGATTTATTAGTTCCTGCTGCCGCTGGTTGGAACCTTTATTCCACTCTGGATTAAATCAGTCTTTGTTCACTTTACAATAAAAAATAAATAAATAAACAAACAGTTTTAAAAACTTCGGTATTCATTCTTTTCCTGCTTTGTGTGTCAACTTTCCCGGTTGCTAAGCAACAGAGCCTACGGCGGTAAAACCCGCCGAAGGGTGGACCTGGTTGATCCACAGCCAAAACTCTTCCGGTCTCCTTATTTTCAAGGACTTCCAAGGATCCAGTCCAGGTAGATGGTTACTTCAGTAGAAGTATAGATCCTGCAGTTTAAAAACACTCTGGTAAAAGTTGAAGTATCAACTTGACCTCTTTACTCCAGTAAAAGTGAAAAAGTATTTGCTCCAAAAACTACTTTAAGTATAAAAGTTTAAAGTAACCTTTAAAAAAAACAGCCAGATGCCGCTATATGAACTGAAAGCTCAATTTTTAGACTATTTCTAAAATTCTCTGAGATAGGACCAAGGATGAGGGAGGTCTTGTTGGTCTCCGTCTCCCGATACGCTCTCGCCTGTGTCCGACCTTTCAGACATTTCAATTCACGTTAGCAGTTTGAAGAACACCTGCTTGCTTCTGATGGTTTCCTTTAGCTAACCAATGAGTGTTTGCGTTCTATGACTCATCCAATCACACTAGTTTTCACTAGATGTGGGTGGAGCCAATGATCTGCATTGGATGGAGCACATGACGGGAAATAAATATTTAGAAACATTAAACCAGGGGAACCAATTAAAAATCAGCGGGTCTGAATAAAGAAAATCATCAACCAGTAAAGGTCTGGAGACATTTTTAATGATCTGTTACTTTAAAGAGAATTTAACACTGAAATAAAACGCAGATTTTTATGCATTCATGTTATACATAGATTTTTTTAAATAAAAAAGTTATAAAACAAAATTAACTTTTTTTTCCGTTTTAATATCTAAAATGTTTTTTGAAGTAGGGAACAACAATAGTTTGGTATAAAGATAATTTCCTGAACTCCATATTTTCTCAAACACCTGAACTGATCGTTTGTTATTTTTCTTTCTTTTTTCTGTCTTAATGTTGGCAGTGGGCTTTAGGCTGCCCTGCAAGGCTTTAAACCTGGGTTTAACCGGAGACTAAGCCATTCTCAAGCACATATCAAGGTGCTCATTTTGAGCCTGGATCCAGATTTATTGTTGATTCTGTTCATGGTGGAGAATCCTGCTTCACAGCAGCAGACTTTGCTGCTCCAGATGTTCTGCTGCTGCTGCAGACGTTCTGCTGCTGCTGCAGACGTTCTGCTGCTGCTGCAGACGTTCTGCTGCTGCTGCAGACGTTCTGCTGCTGCTGCAGACGTTCTGCTGCAGACGTTCTGCTGCTGCTGCAGACGTTCTGCTGCTGCTGCAGACGTTCTGCTGCAGACGTTCTGCTGCTGCTGCAGACGTTCTGCTGCAGACGTTCTGCTGCTGCTGCAGACGTTCTGCTGCAGACGTTCTGCTGCTGCAGACATTCTGCTGCTGACGTTCTGCTGCTGACATTCTGCTGCTGCTGCAGACGTTCTGCTGCAGACGTTTTGCTGCTGCAGACGTTTTGCTGCTGCAGACATTCTGTTGCTGCAGACGTTCTGCTGCAGACATTCTGCTGCTGCTGCAGACGTTCTGCTGCTGCTGCAGACGTTCTGCTGCTGCAGACATTCTGCTGCTGCTGCAGACGTTCTGCTGCAGATGTTCTGCTGCTGACATTCTGCTGCTGCTGCAGACGTTCTGCTGCAGACGTTTTGCTGCTGCAGACATTCTGTTGCTGCAGACGTTCTGCTGCAGACATTCTGCTGCTGCTGCAGACATTCTGCTGCTGCTGCAGACGTTCTGCTGCTGCTGCAGACGTTCTGCTGCTGCAGACATTCTGCTGCTGCTGCAGACGTTCTGCTGCTGCTGCAGACGTTCTGCTGCTGCAGACATTCTGCTGCTGCTGCAGACGTTCTGCTGCTGCAGACATTCTGCTGCTGCTGCAGACGTTCTGCTGCTGCTGCAGACGTTCTGCTGCTGCAGACATTCTGCTGCTGCTGCAGACGTTCTGCTGCTGCTGCAGACGTTCTGCTGCTGCAGACGTTCTGCTGCTGAAGACATTCTGCTGCTGCTGCAGACGTTCTGCTGCAGACGTTCTGCTGCTGCTGCAGACGTTCTGCCGCTGCTGCAGACGTTCTGCTGCAGATGTTCTGTTGCTGCTGCAGACGTTCTGCTGCAGACGTTCTGCTGCTGACATTCTGCTGCTGCTGCAGACGTTCTGCTGCTGCAGACGTTCTGCTGCTGCTGCAGACGTTCTGCTGCTGCAGACATTCTGCTGCTGCAGATGTTCTGTTGCAGACGTTCTGCTGCTGACATTCTGCTGCTGCTGCAGACGTTCTGCTGCAGACGTTCTGCTGCTGCTGCAGACGTTCTGCTGCAGACGTTCTGCTGCGGCAGACATTCTGTTGCTGCAGACATTCTGCTGCAAACATTCTGCTGCTGACGTTCTGCTGCTGCAGACATTCTGCTGCTGACGTTCTGCTGCAGACGTTCTGCTGATACTGCTGAACAAACTTTTAATCTTTTCTTTTTGTTTTTGATCAGTTTCTCTAATTGCAGAATTTTTCTTTCTGGTTTTTTATGTTTTTGCATCATTGATGTTTTGTCCCACTGACGCTAATATCCAGACAGATACAGGCTGAGTGAAATCACTGTTAATTAATAATTTCATTAATGAAGCATCCAAACCAATCTGTGGAAAAGTAATCACGCCCCTTGTTAAATCAGTGACCCTCCACTGATCCCATTAGAGGAACCAGAAACATAAAAAGCTGATTTCCTGTCAGGCTGAAAAATCCCTCAGATAGAACCAGTCAGACCGCATGAAGCAGGCAGATGAGGGATTTAGTTCTTCATCCCAGCAGGAGGCTCAGTGAACTGGATGAAACCGGATGGAGATGAAAGCAGCGCAGCTGGTCCACAGAGGACCTCCTGGTTCCACATCCGTTCCCCACAGCTGCAGAGGTCAGAGGTCAGATCTCGCTCTCATACGTGTGCATGTATGTTTTTAAGGAGAGGATCTCGGCGTAGCTGCGGCCGGTTCTGCGGTACAGGTCCAGTCCTGTGAGTAGCTCCACATCTCTGACCCGAGCCGTGTGCATCTTCATCAGGTCCTCCACCCAGCGGGACTCGTCCTCAGAGCTCTGTGGAGACAATGCGTCATCAATGGGGTCTCTGGTAACCAACATGTTTAAGATGGAAGCATGAAAAGCAGGAGGAGACGCTGGCGGCGCTGAGCGCTCAGCACCACAGGATTCAGCTTTAGGTGGTGAAACCAAACCTGCCAGGAGGAAGGAGATGAATCCAGGGGTGACTCTGGCAGCTCATGCCATGAAGTTAGGACTGGTTGAATCCCAGTGGACAGCAAAGTTAGCTGGTGGACCTTGGTAGCCATGTTTAGTCTCAATTCAGAACTGGATTTAACGTAATTGTGTATGCAGTTTCTGATTTGGGAAATGCACCATATGCGCTGCATAATTGGGGGTGACTCCAAAATGATGATTCATATCATTTTTCATAGTAATCTTTTTTAAGTTCTACTTCCCCAACTTCAGGTACAAATGCGGAGAGAACCTGTTGAGATTCCTGCAGGACAACCTGCCAGCGTTACCCTGGAAGCTTCTGACTGAGACCCTCCCTCCTGCCTGAGCCTCTGGAGGAAGGAGGAACATGCTGGTGGAGGAGCTCTGCTCATAGATGCTGCTTACGTTGCAGGTCTCCTCGTTACTCGGTCGGTGAGGCAGGATGAAGGCGGCGCTGCTCAGCGGGCCGCTGCAGGAGTCTGCTGGCTGGGAGAAGTCCAGGCAGCTGGTCAGAACCAGGAAGTAATGGGATGGGATGGCGATGGTTCCACTGGACCAGCTGGAAAAGAAGGGATCAGACGCTGCTGTCAGCCAGGAGAGGATTTAAACCCAGTTACAGCCTGTTACTGGTCCCACTGTAGACAAACTCCAGACGTCAGCAGAATAAACTTCCCCTGCCAATAAAAAGGCTCCATGTTTGATAAACAGCAGATAGAAGCGCAGCAACTAGAAAAGCTTTGCTTCCAAGGAGCTGCAGACTAGATGTTCAGTTCTGGCTTCAATCCGACCAAAGATCAGAGCAGCAACACGTCTAGAAGCAGCAGATCTAGAAGCTCCTCTACAGAGAAAATCCAACCCAGAAATGAAATAAGGACAAAAAATGATCAGAAATCAATAATTATTAGAAAGGAGCTAATCTAATGGCTGCTGTTGACGTGTGTATGACTGACTGAATGTGTTCCCTATGTACTTACCTGTTCCACACCACAAGGGGGTGCTATCGAGTTATATAAGAGCCCGCTTCCAAATCTATTGATAGACGGCTGGAAGAGCAGTTTGTCTGTTTTAAAGTAAATCTGAGGCTGAAGAGAGAAGTCGTCTGGTCTGCGTTTCTGCTGTTGCACCAGTCGCTCCTGCTGTGTGTCAGTAGTTAGCAGTACTGCTGCTAACAGCTGCTAACATTTATTAGTTTATCTGCTGCATTTTAGTGGATTTAATGTTGATTTATTGAATCCAAACACCCAGAATGACGTCAGAGAAGATTGGCAGAAAATGGACCAATCAGCAGCGGAGGCAGGCTGTCTGATCTATTTCAGCAGTTTCCCTGGAAACCAAGCAAGTTCAGTCCAACTTTCTCTTCCTGCGAGTCCTCTGTTGACTCGGCACTCCTTTAAATGACTTTAGATCTTTGTTGGTGATTTAAACCCAAACCTGTGGTCAGAAACTGAAGACCAAAGGACTCCGGGTCCAGAGGAACAGGAAGCAAAGTTTATAAAAGCAGAAGGTTCCTACTCTCTGATGGTCTCCGCCGAGTCTCTGACGCCATCATAGTTGTGGTCAAATATCGGTCCAACCAGAACGTTGACTCCGTTTCTCTCTGTGGCGTATTTTTTCACCAGTGCCCTCTGGATGTAGGTCCATATCCCTGATGGGGGGGGGGGAGAGGTGGAGGTGAAACGTCTGAGCAGGAAGTGAGGTAATCATCAGGAGGAAGAACTCACTCTTAAATGCAGGATACATGGGCGCAGTGTTGGTGACGAGGACGGCTTCCTGTTTCTTCTCCAGCGTTGAGGACAGTTCTGGAAAAGACCAAACATTCCCAGTCAGTCTTCCTGCAGCGCTGAGGACGGCGAGTCCTCGGGGTCTAAGTAACCTTCTACACCAAACCTGGACTCCGCCTCCTGCTTCCTTCTGAAGGCTAAAAGTTTGGAGGGAAGAACAGGCTGGCCTGTTCCCACGCTGAACGCTTCAGGAACTGATCTATTACGGCGCAGCTCCATCCAGCCACATGGAGCCAGGAAGGCGGGTTTAGAGGAGTGGAGGAGCGACTGACAGCAGCTCACAGCCAGTAACAGAGCCGTCATCTGAGGCAGAGCTACACTCTCCACTGTCAATCAGAGGAGGAGGTGGAGGGAGGGTGGGAGATAGGAGGCCTCCAACCATAATACTGATGCAGTCTCCACTGGCTGGAGCCGGAGTGAGAAAAGATGGATTCTGGTGTTCGTCGGCTCATTAACACCCTCAGACTTCAGGTTCCTCATTCCCAGCAGAAACTATAGCAACAATCAGGTGCAGTAACCCTTCTAACCCCGAGGAGGGAGCCAGAGACACAGATTTAGACAAGATTTTAAAATAGAGAAAACATCAAAGTCATTGGAGAGACCTTGCTGCTCAGAGCTGCACTGACCTCAGCACAGAGAATCTCCATCTAAGATGGAGGTGCTCGCCAAACGCAACCAATCAGCAACGACACTCAAACATTCAATCATCCAGTGTCTGGCTGAAACGGTCCCAAACTCAGGAACGAGTGAAGGTTCCCAAAGGAGGCCGTCAGCGTTCTGGGTGAAGAGACTAAAGACATTTAAAGAATCAGACGTTCTTTGCAGGGAGACACGGTTACCGTGGCAGAACGCCGCCCCCTTCAGGCGGCATAGCGCCGCAGCTGGGGACTAAGGCAGCTGTTCCAGCAGGCGGGAAATTAACTGATTCATTTCCCCTTTAGCAAAGGCGACAGCGGCGTCAGGTGCAGGAGTTTACCCTGTAATCGGAGGGTTGTCGGTTTGAGCCCGGCTCTGGCTTTCAGTGTGGTTGTGTCTTTGAGCAAGATACTTCAACTGCATTGCCTACTGATGGTGATCAGCGGGTGGCGCCAGAGCACAGCAGCCTCTCTGCCAGTGAGCCCCAGGGCAGCTGTGGCTACCATGTAGCTCACCGCCATCAGTGTGTGAGTGAATGGGTGAATGTAAAGTGCTTTTTCTAAGTCATTTCAGGACACTGCAGGAGACCAACTGCAACTATAGTTCACCCCCGACACCCCTCATATCCATGTTTTATATTTATTACATAAAACGACCCCAAATATTTTGAAATAGCGATAATTTCCATTTTATAATGAATGTAATCTTTTCCACTGGCAAGGTTGTTTATTTCTTTAATCCAATTAATGAAGTTTGGTTTACTGGTACTCTTCCATGAAAGTGCTTTGACTCTTTTTAAAAGTAAAGACATAAATCTATGGCAGTAATAATTTTTTTGATGTCTCTTTGGGTTTAATCCTGAGATAAAAACTTTAGGATCAAAAATGTGTTTTATCCCTAATATAGTTTCTAGAGCTTGTTTAATCTCTCACAAATTTGACTACTTTATGGATTTCCAGATACAACGAATAAAAGTTCCTTCTCTTCTCCACATCTAGGACACAGCTCTGGGATGGCCCCATCACACTTACTAAGCTTTTCTGGTGTCACATAGGTTCTCATTAGCCAGTCATATTGCAGTATGAGGCGTGTGTTAGTAGTTAGTGCTTCAGCACACGCCTTCTCTCAGTCCTCTGAGGATAAATGTTCCTGTAGATCTTCCCTCCAGGCATTGAGATTCTGCCAAGAAGACTCAGAGGATCCCTCCACCAACATGTTATACAGTCTGCAGATGATTCCTTTTCCAAAGCAATCCTTCTTCATTCCAACGTGGACAGCAGGGGATAAATTCACATTTATTTTGAGATGACCTAATAAAATATCTTACCTGTAGATATTTAAAATAATGTTTACTTGTTATATCATACCTGGCCTTAAGCTCTTCAAATGGCATCCAGACCTCCTTCTCTGAATCCACCAGACCTCCTAATGTCTTTAAACCTTTCAGCCATAGGCGGATCTACTGGGGGGGCATAGGGTGGCAAATGCCCCCCTAAATGACAGCCTTGCCACCCCAGTTAGCTGTAGGGGTGGCGAGGCTTATAAATTATGGATCATTTGAGAATTACGATCGCTAATTTCCAATGTCGGACTGCAGTGAATGCAGCACGAGATGACAGAGAGCGACTGAGACTGATTGTTTTGAAAACCGAATGAGGCAAAGCGAGGGAGCCAGTGGTCATGGGGAGAGGAGACACGGGATGAAACAGGTAAACACTGATTAACTATCTATGGAGAAATGAAATCATAATGAAAGCTCAATGTTGCTAGCATAGCTGCAATGCTGATTTTGAGATGATAAAAATCAGGTTGCAGAACGTTATTTCTCTATCTATGATGTTAGTTAGGCCTGATGTCTCAGCCTCATAAAGACATATTTGCGGTCAACTATGACAGAAAAGAGACGATCAAGTTTGGTTGAACTCAAATCAAAACGCACAAAGGCTTTGGATCTAAATACATTAGTGAAGCGTTTTGCTGAGCAACATGGAAATCACTGCATTCAGCTGTTATAGTCATGTTAACTTTATGTTTGCTCTCTGCTGAGCCTTTACAGAGCTGCTACATTTTGTTTTGGCACCTGAGAAAATCTGATATTTCCTTTAATAAAACCAAAAGTGTTAAAAGTTAAAAATGTGATACTGGTGTGAATCCTGCTTAATATGAAGCAGTGTTGTTGTTTCTTTTTTGTATATATAATATGAAACTATCCAGAAATGACCTGTATGAACCTACTCACAAGCAAAATGTATTTTTATGTTGCTTCTTTTCAGATTTGTGGAGAATTTGATGTAACATACAGAACCCGCCTCTTTGTTGATTTGTTGATACAGCAGTATGGAGGACCAACTCTGCCATATTTAAAAATAAATACAGAAATAAATAAATACTCAATAAATAAATAAGCATACAATTAATTGCCACCAAAAATACAAACGACAAATAAATGTAAGTAGAAATTAAATTATACAGCTAGTCATAAAGGTATATAACTCTTTTAATTGGCTTCTTTATTTCTTTGCCTTTTTAATATTTACCTTATTTATTTTTTTGTCATTTATTATCTTCAACTTCATTTTTTAATTACTTATATTTTTAAGTATTTATTTATGTGCATGTTATCATATTTTTTGTCTGTTTTATTCTTCCTTTGTATTTTTTTACCCTAGTTATTTCTTTCTGCCTGCCCTTTTAACATTTCTGCCTGCCATTATAATATAATTTCTAATTACATTTATTTGTTGATTGTATTTTTGGTGGCAATTAATTGTATGCTTATTTATTTATTGAGCATTTATTTATTTATGTATTTATTTTTAAATATGGCAGAGTTGGTCCTCCATGACATGTTTAGCCGCATGTCGTCATTCAACCGCTGGTTGTCTAGGTGGTGTCCTGAAAACAACGTGGGCTACATTAATAATTGGCAATCCTTTTGGGGAAAGCCTGGTCTGATTGGGAGAGACGGCATCCATCCCACTTTGGATGGTGCAGCTCTTCTTTCTAGGAATCTGGCCACATTTATTAGTCCTCCAAAACCCTGACCCCCCAGGGTGCAGACCAGGAAGCAGAGTCCTAGTTTAACAGACCTCTCTGCAGCTTCTCTACTGTTACCCACTCTTTACTCCATCCAGACAGTGTCTTGCCCACGACCAAAATCTAATAAATTCCCAAAGATTCCCAAAGGAGTAAATCATGATAATCTAATTAAAATCAAAATAACTCCAATTGGGGGAAAAGTTAAAACAATTAAATGCGGTCTGTTTAACATAAGATCTCTTTCCTCTAAAAGTCTGCTAGTTAATGACTTGATTTGTGATAATCACATTGACTTGTGTTGCCTTACAGAAACCTGGCTGCAGCAAGAGGATTATGTGAGCATAAACGAGGCAACTCCTTCAAGCTATTTAAATTTTCACATACCCAGAAGTTCTGGGCGAGGAGGAGGAGTAGCAACAATCTTCCAGTCTGACTTACTGATTACTCCCAAAACAGTTAATACCTACAACTCTTTTGAACATTTAACCCTTAATTTCCCTCATCCAAATTTCAAAGCAAGAAAACCTCTTCTTCTTGTAACTTTGTATCGTCCGCCAGGTCCTTACTCTGAATGTTTAGATGAGTTTTCAGAGTTCCTTTCTGATTTGGCATTAAATACTGACAGGGTCATCATAGTGGGAGATTTTAACATCCATGCTGACATTGAAGGCGATAGCTTAAGAGCAGCCTTTAATGCTATCTTAGACACTATTGGCTTTGTTCAAAATGTGAATAGTCCCACACATTCTCATCTTCATACTTTGGATCTTGTGCTGACATACGGCATAGAATGTGAAGAAATAACAGTATTTCCTCACAACCCTGTCCTCTCTGACCACTTTCTAATAACCTTCAGGATTACTTTAACAGAGTTCTCCTCCCCAAAAAGAAGGTTCAATTTTAGTAGATCTTTATCAGATGGTGCAGTTATAAATTTTAAAGAATCTGCTTCACTTTCTCTCTCCTCTGTGTCGCTGAGCAGTGCTGCAGAGTGCAAAAGCATAGCTTATTCCCCTTCACAGGTTGATGATTTTGTTGATGGGGTTGCTAGTTCTCTGCGTACTGCCTTAGACAACGCAGCTCCCTTGAAAATGAAAACCGTTGAAAATAGAAAGCTTGCTCCTTGGTTTAATGCAGAGCTGCGTACTTTGAAGCAAAATGCTAGGAAACTGGAGAGAAAATATCGCTCCACAGGCCTGCGGGAGTCCTTCCTAGTCTGGAAAAATGGTTTACTGCTGTATAAGAGGACCCTTTGTAAAGCAAGAGCAGCATACTTCTCCTCATTAATAGAGGAGAATAAGAATAATCCTAGATTTCTTTTTAATACAGTTGCCAAACTCACCCAGAGCCATAGCTCTGTTGAACCGTCCATTCCACCTGCTCTTAGCAGCAATGATTTTATGGGATTCTTTATAAATAAGATTGATCTTATTAAAAATAAGATCATAAGCACTCCTCTATCCGCGATTGTACCTGAGGTAGTCATGAAATCTGAACCGGGTTTAGACCGCTTTGATCCAGTTGAACTTTCTGAATTAGCAAAATTATTGTCTTCATCTAAGCCTTCAACTTGTATGTTAGATCCAGTTCCAACCAGGTTATTTAAGGAGGTATTCCCTTTGATCTCCTCCTCCATTTTAGATGTGATTAATCTATCTCTGTTACAGGGATATGTACCTAAAGCTTTTAAGGTTGCTGTAATTAAACCTCTGCTTAAGAAACCGTCTCTTGACCCAGATGACTTGGTTAATTATAGACCTATATCCAATCTTCCTTTCTTATCCAAAATTCTTGAGAAAGTAGTTGCCAAACAAGTTTGCGACCACTTACACCATAATGAACTTTTTGAAGAGTTTCAGTCTGGCTTTAGAGCTCATCATAGCACTGAAACAGCTCTGGTGAAAGTCACTAATGATATTCTCATGGCCTCAGATAATGGACTCGTATCTGTGCTCGTCCTGTTGGATCTTAGTGCTGCATTTGATCCCGTTGATCATAATATTCTTTTAGAAAGACTTGAATATTTTGTTGGAATTAAAGGAACAGCACTAGACTGGTTTAAATCTTATCTATCTGATCGAATTCAGTTTGTTTATGTTAATGATAGATCTTCAACACGCTCAAAGGTTACCTGTGGAGTACCACAGGGATCAGTGCTAGGACCAATTCTCTTTACTTTATACATGCTCCCAATCGGTAGAGTTATTAGACAGCATGGGATTAATTTCCACTGTTATGCTGATGATACCCAGCTATATCTGTCTATAATCCAGATGAAGCTAACCCATTACATAGATTACAGGCATGTCTGAAGACATAAAAACCTGGATGACTCTTAACTTTCTGCTTCTGAATGCAGACAAAACAGAAGTTATAGTCTTTGGACCAGAGTCTCTGAAAAAGAAGCTGATTAGCCAGTCACTTCATCTGGATGGGATTAAACTGATTTCAGATAATAAAGTAAAAAATCTTGGTGTTATTTTTGATCAGGACCTGTCATTTAAATCCCAGATCAAAGAGGTTTCTAGAATTTCCTTCTTTCATCTGAGGAACATTGCAAAAATTAGAAATCTCCTGTCCAGGGGTGATGCTGAGAAACTAGTCCATGCATTTGTTACTTCAAGGCTGGACTATTGTAATTCTTTACTATCAGGAAGTCCACAAACTGTAGTTAAAAGCCTTCAGCTGATCCAAAATGCTGCAGCCAGAGTTCTGATGAAAATGAAAAAGAGAGATCATATCTCTCCTATCCTGGCTTCTCTTCATTGGCTTCCTGTTAAATCCAGAATAGAATTTAAAATCCTCCTTCTCACATATAAAGCCTTAAATGGCCAAGCTCCATCTGATATCAGAGATCTGATTGTTCCTTATGTTCCTAACAGAGCACTTCGCTCTCAATCTGCAGGTTTACTAGTGGTTCCTAGAATTTCTAAAAGTAGAATGGGAGGCAGATCTTTTAGTTATCAGGCTCCTCTCCTGTGGAACCAACTACCAGTTTTAGTCCGTGAGGCAGACACTCTGTCTACTTTTAAGACTAGGCTTAAAACTTTCCTTTTTGATAAAGCTTCTAGTTAGAGTGGCTCAGGTTATCCTGATCTATCTCTATAGTTCTGCTGCTATAGGCTTAGACTGCTGGAGGACATAGGGACCCCTTTTTCATCATTCTGCTTCATTCTATCTCTATTCTCCCACTCTGCAGAATCTGTTTGTTCAATCTCTAACGTTCTGCTCTCTCTGCTTTTCCTCAGAGTAGCTTTGCCTCGTCTGTTCCTGTTTGGCTGTGACGTCATCCAGGAAAGAAACATCAGCTGTGCTGCTTCCATCAACACCCTTGTTTGTAGATGTTGGAGATTGGCCTGTTTTCCAGTGTGGTCCTGTTTCTCTGGCCGTGGCTGGGTGGATGTGCTCTCTTCGTCCTCTGGCATGGGAGCTGCCTTGGAGCTCGTCTGCCTGGCTGTGTGTTTCCTGGACGGGGCCGCCTTTTACAGCTGCTTTTTGTATCTCTGCTTCTGTCTCCTTGAACCCCAGTGGGCCTCAGCAGATGGCCGCTCACACTGAGCCTGGTTCTGCTGGAGGTTTCTTCCTGTTCAAAGGGAGTTTTTCCTCTCCACTGTCGCTGCAAGCATGCTTAGTGTGAGGGATTGCTGAAGAGTCAATGAGTCGATGCAATCAACTGGTTTTCCTTAGATAGAAAACTTTGTATCAATTTGACTGTATGATCTGGTTGAACTGTAAAGTGCCTTGAGATGACATGTGTTGTGAATTTGGCGCTATATAAATAAACTGAATTGAATTGAATATACAGCTCTATCTACAGCAGATCTACATGCATGAAATGTCCCTTTCATGTTGCCTTAACTGCTGTATGTCAAGTTACTGAGGAACAAATGGGGTAAATGTGTGTTCAGAGTAAACATTACATGGATGTCTGGTACCTTGTTTGGTGCCTTGACCCATTTATTTCTACTGTGTAGTTCTGCTCACTGTAGTGCAGCTCAGTCCATAGATCTATGATGGGAAACTTTTTCTTTCTATCGTTTCTTCTTGGTCAAATGCTGCAAAGCTGCCTCTCTGACAGTCAGTCTCACACATCTACTACTCAGCACCTGTGTCTCACCTTCATACCTTTCCTGTGATAAGGCCCCTCTAGAAGTAGTGTTATCATTCTTCTATCTACTATTAGATCACATTGTACGATGTTTTATTAATATGAACTGTTTCACATGAAACACTAGTACTGTACATACTATTCTCATCAATCTGTGATAACTGTGATTAAATTCAGTGTAAACAAATGCCATATGATGCCACCCCTCAAAAATTCCTGCCCCCCTCTTGCCACCCCATAAATGTTTTTCTAGATCCGCCCCTGCTTTCAGCCCATTTCCTGAAACCAGAATCTGCTCTGCCTGGAGGGCAGACTGGTGACCCCATATCGGGCTGAAGTTAGTTAAAGAGGAGGGGTCACCTAGATAGTTCTTAACTAGATGCCAAACCGTGATCATGTTTCTGACAATAGGATTTTTTGTCTTTTTTATCCAAAATTCTGATATTTGCTGAGTAAATATACTGGGGTAGAGGGAGAGGAACAGTTTCCAATATTCACCCGAGGTTAGAGACATTTATCTGTAAATAGTGCATCATAGTCCTCAGCTGAGCTGCCCACTAGTACCAAAATGAGGCCTCCTCTATCATACGGTAGATATTAAAGTGTTAAACGAAGCATTGGTCGTCTATTATTCCACAGAAACCGTGTGAAAATATTTTTTAAGCTTGAAAATAAATTGGCAGGAGGATAATGGGAGGACAGTGGATGTTCTGAAACAAATAAGACGTTTGGGCATTATATTGGATTTAAGGGCATTGATTGGTGGTATGAGTGACAAGGGCAGATAATTCCATCTATCCAGGCAGCAATGAGTCCCCCATGGGGTTATAGTTATACGTGGTACTATCCTAACCCCCAAATATGTAAAGCAGTCTACCTGTTTGAATTGGGAAGGATTTCCAACACTGGTTCTTTCTTCTGAATTCAGTAACATCATCGAAGACTTTTCTTTATTTACTGTACATCCTGATATTCTTCCAAATGTGTTTATTAGATATTAACACAGCTGGAATAGTCTTTTAGAAAAGAATGACATCATCAGCAAATAAGGCAATTCTATGTTCTTGTTGGCGTGTTGTCAAGCCAGTTATGTTTTTATGAGACCGCACCGCAATGGAAAACGGTTCTATTGCTAAAATACATAAAAATGGTTTAGATCTAATTCCATTAGTAACCATTTCTGCATAAGTTGTAAAGAAGTTTATCCCATCGGCAGAGGTTGTCCCCACAGCCGAATAAACATGGCCATTCAACTGTATCCAAGGCCTTTCTGCATCCAGTGATAGCAAAGCAGTGTCTGGTGTTCCTCCATATTATAAATTAGATCCAGTACTCGTCTCACATTGGGAAATGCCTGTCTTCCTGCTATAAACCCATTTTGGTTGCAAGTAATTAATTTGGGCAAATTCTCTCCAATCTTTGAGCCAGTATTTTACAGAGAATATTTAATCAACATTGAGAAGAATTATTGTTCTCAGATTTCCACATTTGTTGCAAGGTTTGCCAGGTTTAGGCAGTAAAGTGATCAGAGCTCCTCTTAGTGAGGCAGGAAGGATTGAAAAGGGGATAAATCCGTGAGCTTTGGATTTCTTATATAGTTCTGTTGGCCTGGAGCCTTACCTATTTCACCTGATCTATTGCTACAGACTCTTTATTTAGAGCTGTGCTGAGATCTGTATTCATTGAGATATCGGTAATATGAAGGCTTTTGTTCATGTCTGAGCTATATCGTTTTCAAAAAAGATTTTAAAACTCTCATTGATTTCTAAAGGATCTGTAGTAATTTGTCCTTTATTATTTTCGACTGCGGTTATATTTTTGTCTATTTTAATAGTTTAAGGCTAATAATTTCTAGACTTTTCCCGTTGATCATAGAACGATTGTTTAAGACGTAGAAGTTGTGAGGCGGCCTTGGATGCAGAAAGTTCATTATACTGCGTTCTTAATATCAAACCGTTTTTATGGATGTTTGGACATAAGGTTTGATAGTAAGCATCTCCATCTCATCTGCCAATTCTTTTGTTTTTTGATCTTTTTTTTTTTTGCATTATAACTTGTAAAGCTAATTATTTGACCCCTCATAAAGGCCTTAAAGGCTTCCCACCTCGAAGAGGACGATGTTTCATCCATATTGGTTTGGAAATAAATATTAATTTGCTCATCTCTAAAAAGTATGAATTCTGGGTCAGTGAGCCATTTGTGTTTAAGTCTCCACCTAGGAGGGTCTCTCCTTAGTTTCACGTCTTCATAAATGATTGAATTTGGTGCATGATCTGAAATTACAATGTTATCATACTGACAATCTTTTATTTTGTGCCTCAAATTGTCATCAACTATAAAATGATCAATGTGTGAATATGATTTATGTGTATTTGAATAACACAAATATTTTAAACTTTTGGGATTCATGTCTCCAAAGATGCATCAAATGAAGTTCCTTCATAAAGTGTTGAATTGTTTGTCTGCTTTTAGAGTGAGATCTGCCACCATCTGAACTTCTGTCCAGTTCTGGGTTCATTGTTCAGTTTAAACCTCCTGCTATGATAAAGCTGCCAGCTGAAGAGGAAAATGAAAGAAAGAGATTTTAAAAACTTTGGGTCATCATCATTTGGGGCGTAAATATTTACCAGGTTAATTTCCTCTGAGCTAAATGTTCCCTGTAGAATAACGAACCTCCCGGTTCTGTCTTTAATAACCTTTGTCACATGAGATGTTATGGATTTATGAATCAAAGTCATAACCCCCCCCCTGAGCAGCCATCAGCTGAGTTTCCTGAAACAATATCAGAGTCCTCAGCTTTCACCTGATTCATGACTTGTTTAACTTTTTTCACTTTCTGTAATCCCCTGCTGTTCCAGGAAGAAAGCTTCATTTTTAACCACCAACATCCCGTATAGAACTTAATGAGCTTCCTCATATTTTCAGATTGTTTAAAGACACAGAAACCAACAACATCTGGATGTCAAAAGCAACCTCCCCAAAACCAACCCCCCCCCCCCCCCCCCCTTAATACTCTAGTATCCATCTAACAGCGGAAGGTTGCTCCAAACCGAAGTGAGGATCAGACGGTGCCTGAATATCCTTCCCTCTTATCCCCCCCCCCCCCGATACTTGACAAACTTGTTACTGGTTGCATTCAAAGAATAAAAATCAATAAAGAAAATGAGGTTATTGGCTATGAGCGTCTATGATAGCTAACATAGGTTATAATTAACACTTTTTAAACATTTATTTTATTATTATTTTTATTAATAATCTACTTCTTTTACTCATCTTTAGTTGCCGTATTAGTTGGCCCTATATGTTGCAATGCAATGATGACTTCAATGTCTCATCCAGATCCGCTTTCTGCATTCAGAGTCCTTATAAAGTTCTCTGCTTCAGCTGCTTGGCTGAAGATGCAGGACTGATCGTTAAGTGTCACCATCAGTCGGGGGGGAGGAATCCTGCCCTATCGTATTCTCCCGGCCCGGAGTTGGAGTCTCTCACCATCAAACTCTCTGTTTTTTGTGCAAACCGGCAGCGAGGTCCTCATAAAATCTCACCATGATTCTTGGATAGTATGTGTCCTTCGCTCTGGTTGCTCTTATCACAGTTACTTTATCCCTGTAGTTTAAGAACTTCATGATAAGAGGTGGTGCTGTGGTGTTTGATGTGCTTTTCTGGCCTGGCCGGTGCGCTCTCCCCAGGGTTAGAGCGGTGCGCAGCGGGGCCAGATCCAGAGCCTCCGGCAGCCACCTCTCCAGAAAGGTGCAGACGTCCTCTCCTTCTGTGCCCTCCGGAATGCCAACCAGTCTCAGGTTAGATCGTCGCCATCTGGTCTCCAAATCCAACACTTTTCCTTCGAGTTCTTTATTTTTATTTTTCGAGAAGGAACGCTTCATAAAATCCACGGTTTTCGGTTCGGTATATGTTGATTGTTAGCCTGGCATGTTGGTCGTGTTGCTGTTAGCATAAACAAAACGTGTTGCTCAATGCTTGCACACTGTTGCACTTTTATCCACAGCTTTCTTCCCGCCGTCATCGTAGGTCCCTCTAAATGCAAAGCAGTCCCATACAGCAGACCTATAAAGTGCTGCTGGCGCGTCTCCAACTCCTGTTCTTTCCCACTCGCCATACCCACACAATTCTCCACAACTGATTTTTTTCTGCTACACCCGGCTACGCTGCTTCGCTTCTTCTTCTTGTTTACTACTGGTGGTTGGCTTTGGTCGCAGTACCGCCACCTTCTGCTCTGGAGTGTAAACGCTTCGCCTATGAGAAAAAGGAGCAGCGCATGAACCGAACGCAACACATGCGAACCGAACCGAGACAGTCGAACCGAACGGTTCACTAATTAGGAACAATGATCCTAACCACATCTGCAGTCATCTTTACCACTGCGGTAGAAGAGCATCCTGAAGTATTTCTGTCAGTGAGCCACCATGAGGGTTTGAGTGGCCTCTGATGGGAACACTTACGTGGCGGGTAGAGGAACGCGTACGTCACGTGTCTCTCTGCTCTGTATGTGGAGCAGGACTGGCTGGAGGTGGGCGGGACTCGGGAGTCCGGCCTGAGGCAGTTGGTCAGAGCTTCAGGCAGAGGAGACGACTCTACCTGGAAGACCAGAGGAAGGAGGCTCAGGCACTGATGACCATTGCTACTCTACCTTATCACTAGGAGGCACCAATGTCCCGCAGCAGAGAGTCCGAGGGACAGATGAGGCTGAGCGGTACCTGTATGCTAACAGTGTAGGACGTCCAGAGCGGCATGAGGAGAGTCTCACTGTATCCGCTGATGTAGTCGCTGTGATGGAGGACGCTGTATTTGGCCCTGAAGAGGACAGCAGGGCGTCCGTGGGGCAGGTTCCTGCTGTCTGAGGGAGGAAGAACACAGAGGGACACGACACAGAGACGCACCACTGTAACAAGTCCGGTCTGTCCGAGTCAGACCTGCTAACAGCAGTCAGACTGGAATAACAAACCCTCCTGAACTTCACCAGAAATGTAAAGTTTTCCTGGGATGACAAACCAACAGCAAGCAGAGCATCGCAGGGAAGAATAGAGACCATCCTTTGGTGTGAATCGGTCTAAAGGTGGTGGGTTAATCATCAAAGATAAAGGACCAGAGCTCTGAAAGACCAACATTCACTCATTTTAACTCTTTCCAATGACTTTGGAGCAAACCATCATCAGCCATTTCTCCTCACGACCACCATCCTCCATGTTTTAGGTGTTTCCCTGCCTCCACGCATCTGACCAGATTGAAAAGGTGATCAACAGGGTTGTGCTGCGTCTGATGGCTGCTGAGGACATAATGGGATCATTCAATCAGCTGTACTTCAGTGGAGAATCGTCTGAAACAGGAAGTGGGCCCTAAGGACCCTGGTGTAAAACATCTCAACATTTTACAACTTGTTTGGAAGGATGCTGAACAGAATGTGAAGCTATTCCCCTGATTCCTGTGAAATTCTTTAATGGTGTTTGAAAGAAAGAACAACCGACCAATCACTGACAGGACTCTCAAACTGAAACAATAACAGCAGGGAAGCATGGTGGTGGCAGCATTATGCTGCGTGGAAGATGGCAGAGAAATCCTGGGAGAAACCCTGTTGGAGTGTAGAGGTCCACCTTCCAGCAGGAGAACCACCCTGAACCACAGACAGTCTGGATGGATCAGGTCAGAGCCGATCAATGACCTGGAATGGCCTAGATTAACAGATTACCCCCCCTGCCCCCACCCACCTGCCCTGCTTCATGTTGGTCTGCCTCATCAAATCCTGGCCAAATCACTTATTGTTGGGAAATGTGAAAAGTTCAAGGAGTGGGTTTGTTTTTCCCGCCTTCAGGGCTGCAGATGTTCTAACATCTCCAGAAACATCATAACAAACTGACCATCAATTGCTTGCCTCAATCGCCGGTTTAGTTCCTCCACTTTGTTCTGTAAGAGACAGAGCCAGAGTGACTCCAGGTTATAGCCTCGTACAAGGGTCACCTTTAAACCTCTCTGGCCCCTACTTTTTACACGCAACTGCAAAAAGATCGGAGATTGAAAACAATCTCTTGCCAGAGATCTTATGGAATCAGAAACACAGTGAAGCAGCAGAGCTGCGTCTCACTCCCACAGTTCAAACCAGAGGGATAGAAAAAAGCAGACAGAGGATGGATGTTTGACCTTTGACCGTCTGAACTGGGGGGGGGGGAGAGACTCCAGCTCTGCTGCAGAAAGCAACCAGGCAACACATGAGCTGTGGAGGATGCAGGACCAGAGCAGTTACTGAGGCATCAGTCTGACAGCTGGGATCCATATTAGATCTAGTCCAGGTGTGAGGTTTTTATAAAACTGCTGTCTCACTGTTAACCAACTGTTAACCTACTGTTGACCAGCTGTTAACTTGCTGTCAACCCACTGTTAACCATCTGTTAACTTACTATTAACCCACTGTTGACCAGCTGAAAACCAGCTTTTAACCCGCTGCTTACTCACTGTTAAACCATATTTAACACCCCTCTGGGCTCTGACTGTTCCCCTCTTGGCTCTAACCCGTCCCCTCTGGCCCCTTAGGGCTCCGGTCCGTCCCCTCTGGGTTCTAACCCTACCCCTCTGGCCCCTTTGGGCTCTGATCTGCCCCTCTGGGCTCTAACCCGTCCCCTCTGGCCCCATTTAGGCTCTAACCCGTCCCCTCTGGCCCCTTTGGGCTCCGATCCGTCCCCTTTGGGCTCTGACCCGTCCCCTCTGTGCTCTAACCCGTCCCCTCTGGGCTCTAACCCATCCCCTTTGGGCTCTGACCCATCCCCTTTGGGCTCTAACCAGTCCCCTCTGGCACATTTGGGCTCTGACCCGTTCCCTCAGGGTTCTAACCCAACCCCTCAGGGCTCTAACTCGTCCCCTCAGGGCTCTAACCCGTCCCCTCTGGCCCCTTTGGGCTCCGATCCGTCCCCTCTGGGCTCTGACCCATCCCCTCTGGCCCCTTTGGCCATCCCCTTTGGACTGTGACCCGTCCCCTTTGGGCTCAGACCCGTCCCCTTTGGGCTCTAACCCATCCCCTCTGGCCCCTTTGGGCTTCGACCCGTCCCCTCTGGGCTCCGACCTGTCCCCTCTGGGCCCTAACCTGTCCCTTCTGGGCTTTAACCCATCCCCTCTGGGCTCCGACCCGTCCCCTCTGGGCTCCGACCTGTCCCCTCCTGCCCCTTTGGGCTCCGACCCGTCCCCTCTGGGCTCTGACCCATCCCCTCTGGCCCCTTTGGGCTCCAACCCGTCCCCTCTGGGCTCTGACCCGTCCCCTTTGGGCTCCGACCCATCCCCTTTGGGCCCTAACCCGTCCCCTCTGGGCTCCGACCTGTCCCCTCTGGCCCCTTTGGGCTCCAACCCATCCCCTCTGAGCTCTGACCTGTCCCCTTTGGGCTCCGACCCGTCCCCTTTGGGCTTACGACTCATCCTCTTTGGGCTCTAACCCGTCCCCTTTGGGCTCCGACCTGTCCCCTCTGGGCCCTAACCTGTCCCTTCTGGGCCCTAACCCGTCCCCTCTGGGCTCCGACCTGTTCCCTCTGTGCTCTGACCCATCCCCTCTGGCCCCTTTGGGCTTCGACCCGTCCCCTTTGGGCTCCGACCTGTCCCCTCTGGGCCCTAACCTGTCCCTTCTCGGCTCTAACCCATCCCCTTTGGGCTCTAACCCGTCCCCTTTGGCCCCTTTGGACTCCGATCCATCCCCTCTGGGCTCTGACCCGTCCCCTTTGGGCTCAGACCCATCCCCTTTGGGCTCTGACCCGTCCCCTTTGGGCTCTGACCCGTCCCCTCTGGCCCCTTTGGGCTCCGACCTGTCCCCTCTGGGCCCTAACCTGTCCCTTCTGGGCTTTAACCCATCCCCTCTGGGCCCTGACCCGTCCCCTCTGGGCTCAGACCTGTCCCCTCTGGGCTCTGACCCGTCCCCTTTGGGCTCTGACCCGTCCCCTCTGGGCCCTAACCCGTCCCCTCTGGGCCCTAACCCGTCCCCTCTGGGCTCCGACCTGTTCCCTCTGGGCTCTGACCCGTCCCCTTTGGCCCCTGTGGGCTTCGACCCGTCCCCTTTGGGCTCCGACCTGTCCCCTCTGGGCCCTAACCTGTCCCTTCTCGGCTCTAACCCATCCCCTTTGGGCTCTAACCCCTCCCCTTTGGCCCCTTTGGGCTCTGACCCGTCCCCTCAGGGCTCTAACCTGTCCCCTCAGGGCTCTAACCCATAGCCTCTGGGCTCTAACCCATCCCCTCTGGCCTCTTTGGGCTCCGATCCGTCCCCTCTGGGCTCTGACCCGTCCCCTTTGGGCTCAGACCCGTCCCCTTTGGGCTCTGACCCATCCCCTCTTGCCCCTTTGGGCTTCGACCCGTCCCCTTTGGGCTCCGACCTGTCCCCTCTGGGCCCTAACCTGTCCCTTCTCGGCTCTAACCCATCCCCTTTGGGCTCTAACCCGTCCCCTTTGGCCCCTTTGGGCTCTGACCCGTCCCCTCAGGGCTCTAACCTGTCCCCTCAGGGCTCTAACCCATAGCCTCTGGGCTCTAACCCATCCCCTCTGGCCTCTTTGGGCTCCGATCCGTCCCCTCTGGGCTCTGACCCGTCCCCTTTGGGCTCAGACCCGTCCCCTTTGGGCTCTGACCCATCCCCTCTTGCCCCTTTGGGCTTCGACCCGTCCCCTTTGGGGTCCGACCTGTCCCCTCTGTCCCTTCTGGGCTTTAACCCATCCCCTCTGGGCCCCGACCCGTCCCCTCTGGGCTCAGACCCGTCCCCTCTGGGCTCAGACCCGTCCCCTCTGGCCCCTTTGGGCTCAGACCTGTCCCCTCTGGGCCCTAACCTGTCTCTTCTGGGCTCCGACCCAGCCCTTCTGGGCTCTGACCCGTTCCCTCTGGGCTCTGACCCATCCCCTCTGGGCTCTGACCCATCCCCTCTGGGCCCTAACCCGTCCCCTCTGGGCTCCGACCCGTCCCCTCTGGGCTCTGACCCGTCCCCTGAAGGTGACGGGTTAAGGCCCAATGATTTACAGATTACAGGTCAGATTGAAGGCAGAAAAAGGTTGGAAAGTATTTAGCATGTTCTCATTTTTACAGCATGACCAACCATGCTGACGGGGAATGAAGACTTTTTTCTGCTTGGACCCGTCCTCCACAGCTTAGCAACATCGTTGCTAAAGCTAAAAACTCTCAGCAGGACTCACCTTTTCATCACAACTGCAGCCCAGGTCATCGGTCACCAGAGGAACCAGATTGGATGCGGACGGCCGGGACACCTCCCCTGGCACGGTGGGCCTAAAGGGGGGGTTTCTCAGCAGGTGGTTCAGGCTCCCATGGGTTCCGTTGTTAGGAGCCGGTTTCAGACCCAGGAGATCTGAGATGGGATGGATCAGAGAGAGGCTGATAAAGGAACCAGGTAGAGGCGGTGGTTCCTTCAGGACATCATTCTGACTGTGCTACGGTCCACTTCCTGTGGACCAATGAGGAACCGGAGAATTTCTACCAGAACATCTCAGTCACAGAATGGTTTCCAGTTTGACCTGAACGGATCCAAACACACAACTTACCACACATGACATTATAAAGCTCAATGTTTTCAAAGGCAGGAACTTTGGTCTTGAATTTAAAGTTGGGTCCGTAGCCCAGGAAAATAGTCTGCAATAGAAAGAAGACTTGATTGGAATAAATGAAGACTTCCTGCCTCTAAACTATATTTACTGCTTCTATTCTATCATAAATGTGTTTAATTCATAGCAATGTTAGAGAAGCCTAGAGGCTAGGAAACATAAGCATGTTTGGAATAATTAGTTTTACCATAGTGATAGCATAAGGTTAGCCTGCCTGATGCCAGGCAGGAGATACCTGCATACTGTTGATCTTATTGTCGTATCCATGGTCTCCTGAGAAGCCGCAGGGCCTCCTCCCCTCAGGGACCTTCCTGTGATCACAGAAAACATCAGGCTTTAAAATGCTGCCCACGGGTTCCTCAATTCAAACAGGGTAAGGAAGACATGCAGAGGTCAAAGGTCACCGTGAGAATATAGCTCAGACATTGCTGGTATGCAATTTATCTAATTTAATACCTAATAATTCTAAATGGAAATTATAATCAATAATCATTATAATCAAATTCATCCCAAAAAATCATGATTTGAATAACTTCCAAACGCTGCAGATTTAATTAAAGGCTTTAAATAAACATTTAGACTGTTTATTGAAAGCTTAGCGTTCAATTTTAAAATTACCCACAACATTAGAAAAATTCTGAATTACAGATCAACAACTAAACATATCCCAAACTATTCAGTAATTACATATATATATATATATATTGTTTACAAATTATGTCAACAACAATTAAAAATAACCAGAGAAGATAAAACTAACAAGTTTCTGTGTGGATGCAGCTTTGGAAAGAAGCTGTTTATAAGTTTACGTTATTTACATCTCCTGGCGGCTTTTATTCCTCTGAGGATATGGAAGCTTTTATGTTTGTCCAAATATCTGAATAAAAAATAAAACTGAAGATATTTTAGACGACTGTGATTAACACCTGATAGCCTTTAATAATTAAAACTTTGGATTAGAAATAAATATTAACTTGATTTTTCAACCAGTTGTGAAAAAAGCTCACTGTTTTTATTTAGAATTGCATTTGGTATTTATAAGAGAAATAACTTTATATTATCAAACTATTTATTCAAAAGGATTAATTAATTAACCCTTTCAGAGGACAGATCACAGTGTCCTGTATAATTTAGACAGTAGTTTGGGGGGGGGGGGGGGGGGGGGTTAACTCTAGAAACTCTGATATTTTAGTTGGAATTTTTAAACCTCCATCAATATGCTTAAATTTATTTCTAATTATAGCGTTGATTTGCTCATATTCTAAGAATTTATTTTTGTTAATGCCATATTGCAAATTTAATCTAGCAAATGTGATAAACTCCGTACCTCCAGTTAAATGATCCAGATATTAATACCTTTATTCTTCCAGTACGGAAAGTTCATCACATTATTGTTTTGTAGAATGTCGGGGTTATTCCAGATGGGTGGGCGACTGCACGGGATAATTGATGACTTCGTTATTTTTAGAAATTCCCACCATGCTGTCAGGGAAGAGCTGATGTTAATATTTTTAAAACATGGGTGCCGCTTGATATTAGAGCTAATAAACGGCAAATCTGAAATTATGATATTACTGCATATATCCTGTTCTGTGTCTATCCAGGGCTCATCTAAGGGATTATGTTTTATCCATTTAGAGATGTATTGTAATCTATTTGCTAAGTAGTAGTGTTGGAAGTTAGGTAAATCTAGTCCCCCTCTGTCTTTAGTTTTCTGTAGTGTCTTTAAGCTGATACGAGGGGGTTTGTCCTTCCAAACAAATTTAGAGATGGAAGAATCCAGAGATTTAAACCATTCGGTTGATGGTTTATTAGGGATCATTGAAAATAGGTAGTTAATTCTGGGTAAGACCATCATTTTAATTGATGCTACCCGACCCATAAGGGAGATCGGAAGCGATTTCCATCTTTCTAGGTCCTCTTCTATTTTCTTTAAAAGAGGGAGGTGGTTGAGTTTTGGTAACTCAGCTAGTTTAGATGACACAGTAATTCCCAAATATTTGATATTTCCTGATTGTAGACCTGAGGGATTCTGTAGAGAGCAATTAATTGGTAGTAGGGCTGGGCGATATAGAAAAAAAGCTTATCGATAAAAAAAATGCATATTGATCGATATCGATAATTATTGAAAAGATTTGAAACCATATTTTATGTGCAGCTCTGCCTGGACTTTTTATGATATTGCTAAATGATTTAATTTTAATAAAGAACACAAACACAGACTTCCAATTAAATCTTTATTTAACCAACTTTTTTAACCATAACAGAATTGTTTTAAAGAAAAATAACTTAAGAGACCTGAGTTGTTATTAAATACTGACAAAGAATAAACTAAAGTGACCAGAAAAGTGACCAAAATAAATATAACAAATAAATAAATGCCCCCCCACCGCCGCCCCCGTTTCCTGCTTTAACCTGAGGTATTACTTTGAAGTTTCTGGCCCCTCAGCATTTTTATGTCAATCGTTAGAACTACGTGGGAAACTGCCCAGAACTGAACATATATAAATATTTTCCCGAAATTCCTGAAGATTCCTCAGAGGAGAGCCGCGCCGGGGCCTCCACAGCTCGTACTCCTGCGGCTGTGAGCGGCTGAGATGATAAAAAAAATCAGACTGGTTTCACTGGTTCCCGACACGTTTTACAGATGACTGTGGTTTGTTTTTTGTCCGACTTGCCATGACCGAAATACTGCCAGACTGCCGAACTACAAAAACCTTCTTTGGAACAATTTCCTCCGACTCTCCTGCTGCGACATCTGCATGTGCTCTGTGTTGTGGTTTGAGAGGGCGGGGCTTGGTGACGGCGTGCCTGGGTCCGCGATTGTGATTGGTTGGGAGGAAGTAGTGACTAGCATAAACCTACATGCTAGGCTACAATGAGAAGGAAGGAAAACTGCGTTTTTTTATCGAACTTTTATCAACTCTCTTTTTTTCTATTGCGACACACGTCTATCGATCGATATATATTGTTATTGAATTATCGCCCAGCCCTAATTGGTAGTATTACAGATTTAGACCAATTTATAGAGTATTCTGTAGTGATGGTGAGATGAAGCCTCATGAGGCATTGAACCGTTTGGCCAAATTGCTTCAAGGATCCCCACAGTTCATAAGGCTTCATGTGAACATGTCACCACCTACTGGTGAACAGCAGAACTACAGTTTGTAATAAAATCTGTGATTTTTTTTTGCAATTGTTTTTCTTTTTTTCCCCCTTTTAAGTTCCCTTGAAATTGTTAATGGTTGGTGTGTATAATAACATATTTTGTGAGTTTTTTTTAAGTGTAAAATTTCTTAGAACAATCATTTAAGGTGCACAGTTTTTCTGCCATTTTAGTGAAATAAACTCAAGCAGACAGTGAAAGTGTTTGTGCAAATTGGGCAATGATGAACAAAATGAAAGGTGTTAGTCATTTTTATTCAAACATGATAGTTTTTCCAAGTTTTTTTGGTTTTAATCAGGTTGGAAGTTGTGTTCAACCAATCTTTTGACTAAACCAACCTAATTTACCCAATCTATATTTTTACTCGGGCAAAACAATGCAAATTAGTCTCATCAGTCGCAACTTTCAAAAGAGACAGACAGGTTTTGAACCATCAACCTCTAGCATGATTGCCTGTCCTTTACAGAGGACGCCACTCACATAGATAGTTTGATTGGGGAGAAAATACTTGTTAACACGTGGCTTTGTCTGGTGGTTTGCTCAAATTTTTATCATTACATTGTTTATTCTAACCAAATTAGCTTTAAGCAACTAGACTGGTTGGAAAAACAACCAATCTATTCTTAGAATCTATCCAAACTTTTTCCAGCTGACAGCATCTCTCCTTCAAGTTCCCACATCTTGACTGAACACTGAGGCTGTTTAGATGCCTTTCAAAATTCTTGCGCATTCTGAACCACTTTCCGAAGCGGTCACATGGTATCACGGTAACGAGGCCTCGGACGTCATCAATTTTTGCCCCGCCTCCAAATGAATCACGCCTCGACGCGCGCTTCGGGGAAACGCCCCCTCCATTACTCAACACACACCTCGAAGCCTCGGCTCATCTCATAACATCACTACTAAGAACATAAATTCATCCAGAAAACACCATAAAATAGCAATTAAACCAATAAAACTAGAAAACAAAGAAAAACATGGATCAAAATGACATTGAAAACTTAACAGAACCAAGACCGTGACATCAGCGCTATGTTTGCTGCCGAGGTCTGAGCGCCAAAGACTAAAGTATTTGTATCAATAAAATTCTTCTAATTGTCTTTTCATATTGAAGTCCCTTAATACTGTAATTCTAGAACGGAACCTTTGAAATTCATGAAAGTACCTGGGGGCTCATCTATCAAGGATTGGGTGGGATCTTAACTAAAAACTTGTGTATACCCAAAGGCCCAAATTAAGATAGATATTTCAGATTTGTCACACTTACACGCCCCCTCACAAAAATCAGGTAAATGTCCTTAATAAATCACACCTGTGCAAACACGGTGGCACCTAAAGCACTGCTGGGAGGTTTGTGTGTATTTTAAATGAGCCAGCTGGTCTACATTATTTAATGGTTTCCAATGGCAACCAGAGGCAAAAGAAAAAAGGAAAATAAATGCAGTTTAACTGAGGCGGAAACAGGTGTGTTGGTGAGTGAGGTGGACAGTTGGATAAATCTGTTTGGAACAGTTATTCCTTATAAAATTATGAATGGCAACACATTCAGAATCTGATGTATGGACGGATTACATTAACCATTACATCCAAGGTAGAGGCAGCATTGCGCTGTTGGTTGTCTGGCTGTGGTATCTCAGATTTATGGATTAATTCACTGAAATATGTTTTCCTTAAGCTGGCTTCAGACAGGGACTTAATTAGGGGACATTTGAGCTATTAGAGATGATTTACATATAATACATATATGTGTCTATTAAACCTTACCACTACAAACTGACTATCCTTTTTATTTGTGTTTTCTCTAGAACTCTGCTACCTTTCACTTTGTTCTAAAATTGAAGTTGTGCACACTGACCTTTTTTGGTTTAACACCTGTGATGAACACGGTCTAGTGGGTAGTTCTCTCCAACAGTGACCTCAGTTTAGCACATAGATTCAAAAGCCATGTTTTAAGGCAGGCATGGCCAAAGTCGGATTTCAAGGGAATACGTCCTGCAGCTTTTAGAGGTTTCCCTGCTTTAGCACAGCTGAGTCTAATGAATGCAGTTCAGCAAAAGCCTGTTAATCAGCTATCAATTAAAATCTGCTGTGCTAAAACAGGGAAACCTCTAAAACCTGCAGGAGAGCAGCCCACGACGACCGACTTTGGGCATGCCTGCTTTAGGGTGTCTGATTAGCTGAAATATCTGTCATCATGTGTCAGGGAACCTTGATGATCCCTGAAAGCTTTGCTCCTTCCTAATTCTCCCATTTTCAACTCCCTCCAGCAGAGCCAATGCATCGATTTTGTACCATTACACACGGGTGTCACAACAGCATTGAGATGTTTGCAGTAGTGATGGTGAGATGAAGCATCATGAGGCATTGAACCGTTTAGCCAAATTGCTTCAACGATCCCCACAGTTCATGAGGCTCCATGTGAACATGTCACCACCTACTGGTGGAGTGCAGAACTACAGTTTTTAATAAAATCTGTGATTTTTTTTTTTTTGCAACTGTTTTTCTTTTTTTCCCCTTTTAAGTTCCCTTGAAATTACTAATGGTGGGTGTGTATAATAAAATCTTTTGTAAGTTTTTTTAAGTGTAAAATTTCTTAGAACAATAATTTAAGGTGCACCGTTTTTCTGTCATTTTAGTGATAAACTCAAGCAGACACAAACATGATAGTTTTTCCACGTTTTTTGGTTTTAATCAGGTTGGAAGTTGTGTTCAACCAATCTTTTGGCTGCACCGACCTAATTTACCCAATCTATATTTTTACTCTGGCAAAACAATGCAAATTAGTCTCATCAGCCAAAATAACTAAGTTTAATCGAAATTTTCAAAAGTCAAAGACAGGTCTTGAACCATCAACATCTAGAGTGGGAGCCTGACTCTTACAGCTGACGCCACCTATGTAGATAGTCTGACACAGTAGAAAATACTTCTTAACACTGACGTGTTAACGCAGGCTTTGTCCAGTGGTTTGCTCAAATTTTGATCATTACATTGTTTATTCCAATTAAATTAGCAACTAGATTGGTTGTTTTTCCAACCAATCTATTCTTAGAATCTATCCAAACTCTATCCAGCTGAGAGCAGCTCTCCTCCAAACTCCCACATCTTGACTGAACACTGAGGCTGTTTAGATGCCTTTCAAAATTCTTGCGCTTTCTGAACCACTTTCCGAAGCGGTCACATGGTATCACGGTAACGAGGCCTCGGACGTCATCAATTTTGGCCCCTCCTCTAAATGAATCACGCCTCGACGCGCGCTTCGGGGAAACACCCCCTCCATTACTCGACACACGCCTCAAAGCCTCGGCTCATCTCATAACATCACTAGTATTCTGAGACTTTTGAGAAAGATTCTAGTAAACTAATCACTCGAGAGAGGCAAGTGTTTGAGTGCTGGAGATAAAGTAATACATCATCTGCGTAAAGACTAATTTTATGCTCTATTTTCATGCCTTTTATACCTTTAATCATATTTGTTTGTCTGATTGTAGCAGCCAGAGGCTCAATGAAAATAGCAAAAAGTGAGGGGGAGAGCGGGCATCCCTGTCTGGTGCCCCTCTGGAGACAAAAGCTGGAAGATGTTTGATTATTTGTCCTGAAACAGGCTGTTGGGAAGCTGTGGAAGAGTTTTAACCAATTTATAAAGGAAGCGCCAAAACCAAATTTATGTAGAGCAGCAAATAAAAATGTCCAGTTTACTCTATCGAATGCTTTTTCTGCATCTAAAGACAATATATAGGATTTAAGATTTTTACTGTAGGAATAATCTATTAAATTCAGCAGTCTGCGTGTGCTAGCAGCTGACTGCCTTCCTTTAATGAAACCAGTTTGATCAGGGTGGATTATGAGAGGAGTGATTTTATCTAATCGTTTTGCTAAAGCTTTACAGATTATTTTATTATCCACATTAATTAAGGATATGGGACGATAGCTGGTGGGAAACATAGGATCTTTGCCTGGTTTAAGCAGGAGACTAATGGTGGCAGAATTCATATTAACTGGAAATTTGCCATTATCTAGAGTTTCCTGCAGCATTCTGTGGAACGTTGGGGCCAGATTGTCCCAGAACTCTTTATAGAACTCAGTAGGGAACCCGTCTGAACCTGGTGCTTTATTGTTCTGCATGCTTTTTAATGCTTCCTGAACTTCAGCTGTAGACAGCGGTGAGTCCAGGGTCGCTCTTTGACTCTCTGATCATTTAGGAAGAGTTATTTTATCCAGAAATGGCTTAATGTCATTATCGGATGGATTTAACTGTGAAAGATTTATAGAAATCTGGGAAGGCATTGTTAATATCCTCCGGAACCTGTAATATATTACAAGTTGAGTCTGTAACTGCAAATATAGTCGTTTTTTTCTTTGTTTAATTTTAGCTGATTAGCTAAGTCATTGCTTGTTTAAAATAAAATCCTTCGTTCATCTCTGTAAAGTGACCTGAGATGAAATGTTTTGAAGTGGTTCTATCAGTGGCGGCTGGCCAACAGAGGGCGCTAGGGTGTCGCCCCATCCACCCAATGACCCTGATTAAGACATAAAAAAAACAGATACAAATTTAATTATAAAGTTGAAATATTTCCCAAATATATGAATATATTTTCTAGATAAGTATTTAATCTTTAATGACGACGAGTAAAGCTATGTCGTCCGTCTTTGGATTGGTGCTACAGGTAGGAGCATCCTGGGGAGCTGAAAGCAGCTTTATTTAAACCCCACCTCCCCCCACAACGCTGACGTCACAGTCGTCTGTTAAAAAGTGCAGCTGATTGACAGGTTTATAGAATCATTTAGCTCCAAGGCTAGGCTAACTGCATCCAGCGAGGCTAACTGCATGCAGCGAGGCTAACTGCATGCAGCGAGGCTAAGGCTTTATCCTGCTTTCCTGCCTCCTTTATCAAACGTCAGGATCTGAGCCAGAATGGATAGAGGCAGCTAGGACTGATTTAGAGCACTTTGCAGAACATTTTAGAATGTCGTTTTCTGTTGTTGGCATTCATATAAAGATACTGGTGTGATACCTTAGTATATGTTTGAATGGTTTTTGGTATATGTCTACTTTGAAGTTATAGCGCCCCCTGGAGGAAACTCCACCAGCTGCCGATGGTTTCTAAAGAAACCAACAGTACAGATTGTTTAATAGTTTATGGTTATTTTTTATGGATACGATTCTTCTTTGCCTGACTAAGAAGTTTGTTAAAGTATTTTGACTTGAAGCTGAATTTTATTGTTAATAAAGTCCTAAAATGTTGTTCTTTAAACTGCTGATGAGGCTGCTCAGCAGTCATTTAAACAGTTATAGGTTCAATTCAAAACAACGTCATAATGGGTGTGCCTTAGTGGCGCAGTGGTTAGCTTTCAAGACCCATGTACAGAGGCCTTAGTCCTCCATGCGGTCGACCTGGGTTTGACTCTGACCTGTAGTCTTTTGCCGTATGTCTCTCATACCTCCTTTCCCGTCAGCCTACTGTCCATTAAAATGAGCCACTAGTGTTGTAAAAACTCAAAAAAAGGTAATAATTTAGTAGATTTTTGATGCAGGACTCCTGAAGGTCTGGACTCCCCTCATGTAGACCAGCTTCTCAGACTTTAGTAAATGAAGGTCTACCTACCTAGATATATGCCACTTCCTGTCTACCAGCAGGTGAATGTCCTCAATCCGCCGATTGTTGGCGTAGTGCAGTCTTTTGGGCAGATGCTGTTTCAGGTATGGCTTAAAGTGCTGCTCTGGCCTCCGACACTGGGGGGGGGGGTTCATCCCTGAGATGTTAAACTGTCCCAGGATGCATGACAGCCTGATAAACATCATTCAACATGTCTTCATTGATTGGACTCACCGTTAGATTGGCAACTACAGCCCTGGGATCATCTGGAAGAAAAGCATAGATTGTTTCTGAGAGGACCTGCTGATCATCATGGAGGACAGAGGACGTCTCATCTCAACACAGTGCTCTGACCACAACAGGTCCAGCCTCTCTTCCATCTGATATTCCAGCTGGACATGGGAACCTGCCGCTCTGCTACGAAGCTCTGAGTTAAAAACCTTAATGGCCTGTTGCTGCTCCTGCCCAGCCCACCTCTGATGGATCACAGACTCAGATAGCATTTCTATCCTATAAGACCCCTTCATCATTGTTGTCCTGTTGAGACCCCTGAACCGGCCAATAAGCTGCTGCCTGCTCCATCTGCCTGTGAGCTACTGCATTCTGTTGGTAATCTGTCTTTACCAACATTCTGTTGGTAATGTCAAATCCAGATTCTTGGGGCTCCCCTGCAGCAGGCGGGACATGCTAAGCTTTCCTGAACTTTTCCAAAACAGCGATCAAACAAAGTTACATGCTAAGCTGCTGGATACTGAGACAACTCAGCCTCTTCCTAACAGAGATCAGCAGGCTGACTTATTTACAGCAAATCATTTCCCTCCAAACAGGAAGAAAGAAACTCACATCTGAGGCTGCTGGGAAATCTGGAGCGGATTCTGCCAAGAGAGCCGGGTATCAGGATAATGTCTTCCACTGTGCTCAGGTAGTTACTAAGGAACTCTGTTCGCTCGCATTGAGCCTCTTCCATACCTGGAAAACCAAGGAAGGACAGGAAGCTTGGTAAGATTCCCAGAGGACAAACGAGTCCTTCACTTTAGATCCTGGTGGAGAAAAAACACAGATCCACACAGAGAGAACGGGTCAGAAAGCAGAGAGAATGGGTCAGAACCCAGAGAGAACAGGTCAGAACCCAGAGAGAACGGGTCAGAACCCAGAAAGAACGGGTCAGAACACAGAGAGAGCGGGTCAGAAACCAGAGAGAACAGATCAGAAACCAGAGAGAACAGGTCAGAACCCAGAAAGAACAGGTCAGAACACAGAGAGAACGGGTCAGAACCCAGAAAGAACGGGTCAGAACACAGACAGAGCAGGCCAGAAACCAGAGAGAACGGACCAGAAACCAGAGAGAATGGGTCAGAAACCAGAGAGAACAGATCAGAAACCAGAGCGAACAGGACAGAACCCAGAAAGAACAGGTAAGAACCCAGAAAGAACGGGTCAGAACACAGAAAGAGTGGGTCAGAAACCAGAGAGAATGGATCAGAAACCAGAGAGAACGGGTCAGAACCCAGAGAGAACGGGTCAGAACCAAGAAATAACAGGTCAGAACACAGAAAGAGTGGGTCAGAAACCAGAGAGAACAGGTCAGAACCCAAAGAGAATGTGTCAAAACTCAGAGAGAATGGGTCAGAAACCCGAGAGAATGGGTCAGAACACAGAAAGAGCGGGTCAGAAACCAGAGAGAATGGATCAGAAACCAGAGAGAACGGGTCAGAACACAGAGAGAGCGGGTCAGAAACCAGAGAAAACCGGTCAAAAACCAGAGAGAACAGGTCAGAACCCAAAGAGAATGTGTCAAAACTCAGAGAGAACGGGTCAGAAACCAGAGAGAACGGGTCAGAACACATGGAGCGGGTCAGAACACAGAGAGAACAGATCAGAAACCAGAGAGAACAGGTAAGAACCCAGAGAAAACGGGTCGGAACCCAATGGGAACGGGTCAGAACACATGGAGCGGGTCAGAACTCAGAGAGAACAAGTCAGAAACCAGAGAGAACAGGACAGAACCGAGAAAGAAGGGGTCAGAACACATGGAGCGGGTCAGAATCCAGAGAGATCAAAATCCTCTCTCCCGCTGCTCCCGTGTCCCGCCTCTCGGTGTGACATCATTGAGACATAATATTATTGGGGTCCTATTTCATTGAGGAGTCGCTACATGGAGGAGGAGAGACACACAGCAGCACTCAGTGAATTTAACCAGCAGCTACCTCGATGTTTAAGTAAAAGAAAGGAGACAGGTTGGTTAAAATTATTAGAGATGACTCTGAAAAATCTGTTCGTTAGACATACGGAGCTTTCTCAGCTAAAAACAGATTGCAAGTTTAAACTACTTAGTAATATAATGCAAGTAGCTTTAGAAAACATAGTTTGTTCTTCTTTACTAGTTAAAAAATCTTGGCTTCTCAGAGGACCATGACTCCCAGTTCCAGGTTAAAATTAACATGTTTATTTATTAAACAGACAGAATCAGACTGCAGAGCTTCTACAGATCTAGAAATGTTGTTTCTGGCATCATTATATTAGTAAAGAGGTACATAAATCTTTTTAAACAGAGAGAAGCAGGGAGATCTGCAGATTTAAAGGAGAAACAGATTTACTGGGATATGCAACATGGAATAAAATGTATCTCCAAGTTTATCAGAAAGTTTACAAGAAAAAATCTGCTATGCTATAATTAAAATGAAGCATATCCATATTTTTCTGGATGAAATTGAAACTTCTAGGGAGGCATGATTTACTGATTTTGGCATCAGAATCAGCCGTTATTAGTTATTGTTTTTATAATTTATTGTTGTTGGGTTCTCTTTATATAATGCACTAACAGGCATCTCTCTGACATCTCTAAATATAAATATCAGTGTATTCTGGTTCTATGGTGTTCTAAACAATAAGAAAGAATTCAATTAATATAAGTTTGAGCTTATTTTAGGAAAATATAAAAACCTAATGAAAGCGTTTGGGTGGAGTAACTGTAGGTCCATCAGCCACTGCCCTTAGAGCGCCCCCACCCTAAGAGCGCCCCCTCTCTTGGAGCGCCCCTATCCCTTGGAGCGCCTTCACCCCCAGAGCGCCCCCACCCTAAGAGCGCCTCCACCCTTAGAGCGCCTTCCCCCTTACTTAGAGCACCCCCACCCTTAGAACGCCTCCACCCTTAGAGCACCCCCACCCTTAGAACTCCTCCACCCTTAGAGGACCCCCACACTTAGAGCACCCCCTCCCTTACAGCACCCCCTCCCTTGGAACGCCTTCACCCTTAGAGCGCCCTCTCCCTTAGAGCACCCCCTCCCTTGGAACGCCTTCACCCTTAGAGCACCCCCACCCTAGGAACGCCTCCACCCTTAGAACACCCCCACACTTAGAGCGCCCCCTCCCTTAGAGCACCCCCTCCCTTGGAATGCCTCCACCTTTAGAGCACCCCCACACTTAGGGCGCCCCCTCCCTTAGAGCACCCCCTTCCTTGGAACGCCTCCACCCTTAGAGCACCCCCAAACTTAGAGCGCCCCCTCCCTTGGAACGCCTTCACCCTTAGAGCACCCCCACCCTTGGAACGCCTCCACCCTTAGAGCACCCCCACACTTAGAACGCCCCCTCCCTTAGAGCAGCCCCTCCCTTGGAACGCCTCCACCCTTAGAGCACCCCCACACTTAGAGCGCCCCCTCCCTTAGAGCACCCCCTCCCTTGGAACGCCTTCACCCTTAGAGCACCCCCACCCTTGGAATGCCTTCACCCTTAGAGCGCCCCCTCCCTTAGAGCACCCCCTCCCTTGGAACGCCTTCACCCTTAGAGCACCCCCACCCTTGGAACGCCTTCACCCTTAGAGCACCTTCACCCTTAGAGCGCCGCTGCTCAATGAACATTCATTACATCATGCTATCAAGGACAGGGGCCCCAGGATGGAGCTTTGTGGATTTTGCTCACTCAGGTGCCCACACCCAGACAGATAGAAACACCCCCTTGATCCGCTCATTGTTCACCCGTAAGGTGTTGTTCTGTGTTGCTTCTCCCTCCTGAGGGTTTTTATGATCCCAAACTAAGCCCTGCTGAGGATAAAGCATGAAATCTTATTATTTTTGCTCCTCCAATTTTCTGAAATCATTTAAGGGCAGTAAGACTTCCCCCCCCCCCCCCCCCCCTCCTTTTCCTGGACTTCTGCACTGAAACTCCCTCTCACACCTCTGGACTGCTCGTCCAGGCTGGTCGACAGCTAACGCCGTACCGTGGTCTCCCACCAGGATGATGTTGACACACCGGTGCAGTTTCATCTGTTTGAGTCCGTCCATCAGCTGGCCCACGATCCGGTCGACCATCCTCAGAGGATTGTTCAACTGGAGGAGCACAGAGGGGAGCATGAAGGTTCAAACACACTGCACCAACAGGATGGTGAAGCCCACTTACATCTGTGCTGGTTGGGCCCACTTTGTGTCCATAGGTGTCCGGCTGCTCAGAGTGCATGGCATAAACGTCGGGCCTGAAACAAGATGCAGGTTGGTGGATTTTAGCAGAATATGTGGCGTTCTGACCAAAGGTGTCTTTGCTCCAGGGTTCCACCTCCTGGTCTGCAGACACTGAAGCTTAAAGCATTTAAGTTTAATCTGCCTGTATTGGATTAAGAACTGGAAGGAACTGGTTTCTGGAGTGGTTCATGTTCTGATACACTGAACTGGAACTAAAATTCACCCAGAGCAGACATGAGAGATGGGTCCAACATTAGCATAAGGGGGAGTGGCGGCATAGTGGTCACTGTGACAGTGATAATAAAAGCTGGAGAGAAAAAAAGGAAGCGATGCATCTCTGTTCAGCGCTGCAGCAGGAGGACAGACTTCTGGGAGACAACTAAGCCAGTCTTTATAAAAAACAGGCAAGACTGAAGACAGAGTGGAATGGAAATCTGTTCACCTGTGGGATTCGGGGAGGTGGAGCCACTGCAGCAGGGTCAGGATCCTCCTCTCCAGAGGAATGGCCCTACAGCACACAGACACACAGAGCATGCTGCAGCTAGGAAAGCATCGGCATTTCTAAGGAATTCACTTTTCTATCACATCCTCAACTTTCCAGAGTTAAACAAAGAATCAGCCTAAAATATTCCAGTCAGTATGGAGCTATGATGCTAGCTCAGGCGGAAGGATGGATATGCCTGCTAATCATCACATCACGCCATCGATGTCTTTAGTATCCTGAGGTCGTCTCTTTATCCTGGAGTTCCCAGATTATTTTAAAATCCACCAGAGATGGAAGGCCTGGTTCAGACCAAGCCCGTCCAGCTGGACTTGATTTACCAACGCAACTTCTAATGCTCTTCTGGTCAGGTGTTTCACTGGCTAAGGTTAGAGTAGTTAAAAACATCCAACAATGCCATATTCAGCATTCTCTGAATCCTCAGGTTGAGGAGCAAACTTACACAGGCCAGAAGAAGGTGGCAGCTTTCAGTCCCTGTCTGAGGGCTGTGATCCAGATCTGAAGAGGAAAAAAAACCAGATCAAGGTGCATGGAGAGGAGCTTATATCTGAGGGAAGCCATATTTCTGCTAGATCTTTAGCATGATCGTGTTCACTGATAAACATCCCATAAAATCAATAATCGGTTAACAAAGTCACCAGATTGTTTAATTTCCTCTGACCATCATGGAAAAGAAGGATGTTTTCATCAATGTTTTTCTGGGTGAAACTCATCAACAGCCACAGACATCACATCAGACGTCTCGTTAGGTGGGTATGCCTCTGCTGAGGATGAGTCAGAGCATCTGCCATGTTGCATCTGGCAAATCTGCCAGATGCAACATGGCATCCCTTTCTATATAGCGACAGAGGGATCTAGCGGTTGGGACGGACCCCGCTCTAAATAGCGATGGAGGGATCTAGGGGTTGGGGCGGACCCCGCTCTATATAGCGACAGAGGGATCTAGGGGTTTAGGGCGGACCCCGCTCTATATAGCGACGGAGGGATCTAGGGGTTTAGGGCGGACCCCGCTCTAAATAGAGACAGAGGGATCTAGGGGTTGGGGCGGACCCCGCTCTATATAGCGACGGAGGGATCTAGGGGTTGGGCGGACCCCGCTCTATATAGCGACGGAGGGATCTAGGGGTTGGGGCGCACCCCGCTCTATATAGCGACGGAGGGATCTAGGGGTTGGGGAGGACCCCGCTCTATATAGCGACGGAGGGATCTAGGGGTTTAGGGCGGACCCCGCTCTATATAGCGACGGAGGGATCTAGGGGCTGGGGCGGACCCCGCTCTATATAGCGACGGAGGGATCTTGGGGTTGGGGCGGACCCCGCTCTATATAGCGGCGGAGGGATCTAGGGGTTTAGGGTGGACCCCGCTCTATATAGCGACGGAGGGATCTAGGGGTTAGGGCGGACCCTGCTCTATATAGCGATGGAGGGATCTAGGGGTTTAGGGCGGAACCCGCTCTATATAGCTATGGAGGGATCTAGGGGTTGGGGCGGACCCCGCTCTATATAGGTATGGAGGGATCTAGGGGTTAGGGCGGACTCCGCTCTATATAGCTATGGAGGGATCTAGGGGTTGGGGCGGACCCCGCTCTATAAAGCGATGGAGGGATCTAGGGGTTAGGGCGGACCCTGCTCTATATAGCGATGGAGGGATCTAGGGGTTTAGGGCGGAACCCGCTCTATATAGCGATGGAGGGATCTAGGGGTTTAGGGCGGAACCCGCTCTATATAGCGATGGAGGGATCTAGGGGTTAGGGCGGACTCCGCTCTATATAGCTATGGAGGGATCTAGGGGTTGGGGCGGACCCCGCTCTATAAAGCGATGGAGGGATCTAGGGGTTAGGGCGGACCCCGCTCTATATAGCTATGGAGGGAACTAGAGGTTAGGGCGGACCCCGCTCTATATAGCTATGGAGGGATCTAGGGGTTAGGGCGGACCCCGCTCTATATAGCGATGGAGGGATCTAGGGGTTAGGGCGGATCCCGCTCTATATAGCTATGGAGGGATCTAGGGGTTAGGGCGGACCCCGCTCTATATAGCTATGGAGGGATCTAGGGGTTGGGGCGGACCCCGCTCTATAAAGCGATGGAGGAATCTAGGGGTTGGGGCGGACCCCGCTTTATATAGCGACAGAGGGATCTAGGGGTTGGGGCGGACCCCGCTCTATATAGTGACGGAGGGATCTAGGGGTTTAGGGCGGACCCCGCTCTATATAGCAACGGAGGGATCTAGGGGTTTAGGGCGGACCCCGTTCTATATAGCGACGGAGGGATCTAGGGGCTGGGGCGGACCCCGCTCTATATAGCGACGGAGGGATCTAGGGGTTGGGGCGGACCCCGCTCTAAATAGCGGCGGAGGGATCTAGGGGTTGGGGCGGACCCCGCTCTATATAGCGACAGAGGGATCTAGGGGTTTAGGGCGGACCCCGCTCTATATAGCGACGGAGGGATCTAGGGGTTGGGGCGGACCCCGCTCTATATAGGTATGGAGGGATCTAGGGGTTAGGGCGGACCCCGCTCTATATAGCGATGGAGGGATCTAGGGGTTGGGGCGGACCCCGCTCTATATAGGTATGGAGGGATCTAGGGGTTAGGGCGGACCCCGCTCTATATAGCGATGGAGTGATCTAGGTGTTGGGGCGGACCCCGCTCTATAAAGCGATGGAGGGATCTAGGGGTTGGGGTGGACCCCGCTCTATAAAGCGATGGAGGGATCTAGGGGTTGGGGCGGACCCCGCTCTATATAGGTATGGAGGGATCTAGGGGTTAGGGCGGACCCCGCTCTATATAGCGATGGAGTGATCTAGGTGTTGGGGCGGACCCCGCTCTATAAAGCGATGGAGGGATCTAGGGGTTGGGGTGGACCCTGCTCTATAAAGCGATGGAGGGATCTAGGGGTTGGGGCGGACCCCACTCTATATAGCTATGGAGGGATCTAGGGTTTGGGGCGGACCCCGCTCTAAATAGCGACGGAGGGATCTAGGGGCTGGGGCGGACCCCGCTCTATAAAGCGATGGAGGGATCTAGGGGTTGGGGCGGACCCCGCTCTATATAGCTATGGAGGGATCTAGGGGTTGGGGCGGACCCCGCTCTAAATAGCGATGGAGGGATCTAGGGGTTAGGGCGGACCCCGCTCTATATAGCTATGGAGGGATCTAGGGGTTAGGGCGGACCCCGCTCTATATAGCTATGGAGGGATCTAGGGGTTAGGGCGGACCCCGCTCTATATAGCGATGGAGGGATCTAGGGGTTAGGGCAGATCCCGCTCTATATAGCTATGGAGGGATCTAGGGGTTAGGGTGGACCCCGCTCTATATAGCTATGGAGGGATCTAGGGGTTAGGGCGGACCCCGCTCTATATAGCTATGGAGGGATCTAGGGGTTGGGGCGGACCCCGCTCTATAAAGCGATGGAGGGATCTAGGGGTTGGGGCGGACCCCGCTTTATATAGCGACAGAGGGATCTAGGGGTTGGGGCGGACCCCGCTCTATATAGTGACGGAGGGATCTAAGGGTTTAGGGCGGACCCCGCTCTATATAGCGACTGAGGGATCTAGGGGTTTAGGGCGGACCCCGCTCTATATAGAGACGGAGGGATCTAGGGGCTGGGGAGGACCCTGCTCTATATAGCGGCGGAGGGATCTAGGGGTTTAGGGCGGACCCCGCTCTATATAGCGACGGAGGGATCTAGGGGCTGGGGCGGACCCCGCTCTATATAGCGACGGAGGGATCTAGGGGCTGGGGCGGACCCCGCTCTATATAGCGGCGGAGGGATCTAGGGGTTTAGGGCGGACGCCGCTCTATATAGCGACGGAGGGATCTAGGGGTTTAGGGCGGACCCCACTCTATATAGCGACGGAGGGATCTAGGGGCTGGGGCGGACCCCGCTCTTTATAGCAATGGAGGGATCTAGGGGTTAGGGCGGACCCCGCTCTATATAGCTATGGAGGGATCTAGGGGTCAGGGCGGACCCCGCTGTTTATAGCTATGGAGGGGTCTAGGGGTTAGGGCAGACCCCGCTCTATATAGCGATGGAGGGATCTAGGGGTCAGGGCGGACCCCGCTCTTTATAGCAATGGAGGGATCTAGGGGTCAGGGCAGACCCCGCTCTATATAGCGATGGAGGGATCTAGGGGTCAGGGCGGACCCCGCTCTATATAGCAATGGAGGGGTCTAGGGGTCAGGGCGGACCCCGCTCTTTATAGCAATGGAGGGATCTAGGGGTCAGGGCGGACCCCGCTCTTTAAAGCGATGGAGGGATCTAGGAGTCGGGGCGGACCCCGCTCTATATAGCTATGGAGGGATCTAGGGGGTCAGGGCGGACCCCGCTCTTTATAGCAATGGAGGGATCTAGGGGTCAGTGCGGACCCCGCTCTTTATAGCAATGGAGGGATCTAGGGGTCAGGTTGGACCCCGCTCTTTAAAGCGATGGAGGGATCTAGGGGTCAGGGCGGACCCCGCTGTTTATAGCTATGGAGGGGTCTAGGGGTTAGGGCAGACCCCGCTCTATATAGCGATGGAGGGATCTAGGGGTTAGGGCGGACTCCGCTCTATATAGCTATGGAGGGATCTAGGGGTCAGGGCAGACCCCGCTCTATATAGCGATGGAGGGATCTAGGGGTCAGGGCGGACCCCGCTCTATATAGCAATGGAGGGGTCTAGGGGTCAGGGCGGACCCCGCTCTTTATAGCAATGGAGGGATCTAGGGGTCAGGGCAGACCCCGCTCTATATAGCGATGGAGGGGTCTAGGGGTCAGGGCGGACCCCGCTCTTTAAAGCTATGGAGGGATCTAGGGGTCAGGGCAGACCCCGCTCTATATAGCGATGGAGGGGTCTAGGGGTCAGGGCAGACCCCGCTCTATATAGCTATGGAGGGATCTAGGGGTCAGGGCAGACCCCGCTCTATATAGCGATGGAGGGGTCTAGGGGTCAGGGCGGACCCCGCTCTTTAAAGCTATGGAGGGATCTAGGGGTCAGGGCGGACCCCGCTGTTTATAGCTATGGAGGGGTCTAGGGGTTAGGGCAGACCCCGCTCTATATAGCGATGGAGGGATCTAGGGGTTAGGGCGGACTCCGCTCTATATAGCTATGGAGGGATCTAGGGGTCAGGGCAGACCCCGCTCTATATAGCGATGGAGGGATCTAGGGGTCAGGGCGGACCCCGCTCTATATAGCAATGGAGGGGTCTAGGGGTCAGGGCGGACCCCGCTCTTTATAGCAATGGAGGGATCTAGGGGTCAGGGCGGACCCCGCTCTTTAAAGCGATGGAGGGATCTAGGAGTCGGGGCGGACCCCGCTCTATATAGCTATGGAGGGATCTAGGGGGTCAGGGCGGACCCCGCTCTTTATAGCAATGGAGGGATCTAGGGGTCAGTGCGGACCCCGCTCTTTATAGCAATGGAGGGATCTAGGGGTCAGGGCGGACCCCGCTCTTTAAAGCGATGGAGGGATCTAGGGGTCAGGGCGGACCCCGCTCTTTAAAGCGATGGAGGGATCTAGGAGTCGGGGCGGACCCCGCTCTATATAGCTATGGAGGGATCTAGGGGTTCAGGGCGGACCCCGCTCTATATAGCGATGGAGGGATCTAGGAGTCGGGGCGGACCCCGCTCTATATAGCTATGGAGGGATCTAGGGGGTCAGGGCGGACCCCGCTCTATATAGCGATGGAGGGATCTAGGAGTCGGGGCGGACCCCGCTCTATATAGCTATGGAGGGATCTAGGGGGTCAGGGCGGACCCCGCTCTATATAGCTATGGAGGGATCTAGGGGTCAGGGCGGACCCCGCTCTATATAGCTATGGAGGGATCTAGGGGGTCAGGGCGGACCCCGCTCTTTAAAGCGATGGAGGGATCTAGGAGTCGGGGCGGACCCCGTTCTATATAGCTATGGAGGGATCTAGGGGGTCAGGGCGGACCCCGCTCTATATAGCTATGGAGGGATCTAGGGGTCAGGGCGGACCCCGCTCTATATAGCTATGGAGGGATCTAGGGGGTCAGGGCGGACCCCGCTCTATATAGCTATGGAGGGATCTAGGAGTCGGGGCGGACCCCGCTCTATATAGCTATGGAGGGATCTAGGGGGTCAGGGCGGACCCCGCTCTATATAGCTATGGAGGGATCTAGGGGTCAGGGCGGACCCCGCTCTATATAGCTATGGAGGGATCTAGGGGGTCAGGGCGGACCCCACTCTATATAGCTATGGAGGGATCTAGGGGTCGGGGCGGACCCCGCTCTATATAGCTATGGAGGGATCTAGGGGGTCAGGGCGGACCCCGCTCTATATAGCTATGGAGGGATCTAGGGGTCGGGGCGGACCCCGCTCTATATAGCTATGGAGGGATCTAGGGGGTCAGGGCGGACCCCGCTCTATATAGCTATGGAGGGATCTAGGGGTTAGGGCGGACCCCGCTCTATATAGCGATGGAGGGATCTAGGAGTCGGGGCGGACGTTCGGAGACAGCCATACTGTTCCTCTCTGATTTTAGTGTCAGGTCCAGTTATCAGAACAGAGCAGAGCCCAGTAAAGGGTTTCCATAGCGACCACTGGGCACCATCTAGGATCAAAAACTCTGTCTTCATGGACCTTATTTTAGCATTGAAGTGTTAGTGGAACTAAAGAAAACCATTGCAGCTCTGCAGAGACTTACCGGCTGTCCTCCCCACCAGCGATGGTTCAGTTTCTCTTTGCTCCTCAGGTTAAATGTTGCATCAAATATTGGATCATACATGGAGTTCCCAACGATGCCATGAGACTCTGGATACAGACCCTGGAATATCGGTGAGTCATGCTCACTCTGTTTTATATCACCATGGAAACTATAGATCAATAGACTAGAGACAAAGTGAATCCATACTTACAGTTGCTATTGAGTAGAGGTTGGGGAAGGTTTTAGTGGGATAAACAGGCCTCATGTAGGGGGCATGGGTCCCACAGGTTCCTAAACAATGACACATTATTTCACTTGGCCTTCCAGAGCAATAAACCGTCAGACATTAAGAATAACGGAGCGAATCCAGTTCTGTCTGAAGGTCCCTCAAACTATCAGCTTTGGGTCGGGCTAAAAACCCAACAGGAAGCTGGAGGAAGGATGGGAACATGGTTCAATGTTTTATCAGAAATTTAATTACTCTGGAGCAAATGGTACAAATAGGTGGTAGTGTGTGTGTGGTGGGCGGGGTTAGTGCTAGTGTCAGGTCTGTTCTCTCCATGGAGCTCTAAGGGAAAAGGTTTGGGATATTTCAAGCATTTACTTCATTCTTGAGATTCCCACAGGGACCTGAGGAAGACCTTAAGGTCTGGACTTGGACTTGCTGATTCATTCAGGAGGACTCGTTCAGCTCAGAGGGAGGGGGTCATGCTGGCTTCATGCATTTTTTAAGTCTTAGCGCTTTGTTTAATTTAGAAGATACAGAATAAAGAGAATAAAAAAAGCTTACGGAGTTTTTCAATGTTGGGCATGACAGCGTTCCCTCTCTTCACGTAGGAAGCTCTAAAGCCATCCACCGATAAGATGATGAGCGGTGGACGCACAAACCTGCACACGCAGTGAAAGTCATCAGTCACCTTTAATCTGACTTCATGTTTAACACGTCAGAGATTAAAACATACCCGGCAGGACACTCAGGGGCCTTGATTTCCTCGCAGTCATCCTGCAGCCATGGAGTTTCTCCTGAAGGGAAATGAAGGTGGGAAAAACATTTTCATTATCTAAATCATGATCACCAGTGGTGGTTCTACACAGAAGCCGAGAACTTTCCCAACCACTGTCTGTCAAACACCAAGCAGAAGGCGGCCATCTTTGCTCCACCTGCAAAAAAGGAACAAAGCCTGGAGCTGCTGAAGAAGTTGTGCTTCGGTAGTGCAGTGGTTAGCACGCACGACCCATGTACGAAGGCCTACAGACCCGGGTTCCAATCCAACCTGCATGTTTCTCCGCTCATCCCCCCTTTACTGTCACCCACTTCCATTAAAATGAGCCACATGTTAAAAAAGTTCAGAAGTCCAGTCTTTACTTCTACTTAACATCACAAACCAAACTGTTGAACATAGATGGAACCAATGAACAGTGAAGAATCAGCTTCACCTGCCCAGAGGACTTCCTCCACTCGCTCATTGAACCTGTTAGCACCACCAGCCTCCAGTCAGACTGTCATAACAAGCACAGTGGCTCATTAAAACCTCCTGCCTTTAGTTATCGCTAAGCCTGGAGTTTAGATGACCTGATTGGACTCTGTGTGATCAGAGCAGCCATCATCCTCTGCTGGTCCAGCCCCCATCCTCCGCCAGGTCATATGATTCTTGCAAAATGGAAACCTGTCATCCTTTGACACCTCCTACTAGTCTCATTGTCAAGACCAACCTACCTGAGACTTGTGGCCACTAGATGGGGCTGTTTCTACTGAGGGTTTGGGTGGATGTTTAGTCACTAAAGTTTTCATTTCTTTCTACAGCAAACAGACGTTAATGAAACCAGCAGGAAGCTGTTGGGGGGTCGGCGCACAAAAAGGAGACGTTGGAAGATACAAACCTCTGCAGAGTTTCTTGTAGTTGGTGCAGCAGTCTCCTCTGGCAAGGCAGTCATCGGAGCAGTGGCAGGCGTGCTGCTCGTTTCGGGTCTCGCCACATCGATCCTTGCTGCACTCATAGCCACCCTCTGCATCGAGGAGGAACAGTAAACCACAACATGTCACCTCTGAGCTCTCTGAAATCTGACAGATTAGAGCGGATGGCAGGGGTCTGGCTCAGGGTCTATTGGGTTTGAAGAGGCTCCCTTTAAGCAGAGCTTCGATCTGAAGGGAAATGACATCATGTAGAACAATAGCAGCCAAACTAGTGGTGAGCCAAAGACCACCAGGCTGAGAGAGAGAGAGACCACCAGGCTGGGAGAGAGAGAGAGAGAGACCACCAGACTGGGAGTGGCGGGAGACACAGCAGAGATGGAAACCAGTTTCAGCTCAGCTAGAGGGCTGGAGCAGCAGACTGGTTTTCCTCCGTCTACAGACCATCAGAAGCGGGTCGGATGTTTAAGTCGGGTCAAAGATCTGAACCATCACTAATGATCCTCCAGTTTTCAAATAGCTGCAGAAGAAACTAGTTCCCGGACGCTAACTGGTTTTAATGGTTTCAGTGAGCCCACCCTCCCAGTCTGTTTCCCAGTCAGTTTAAAGTCATGCAGCCAGAGGGTTCTAGGTTCAAATCCCAGCCTTCGACTCTTCTTTCTGTTGATCCATAGAGAGAGAACCTCTAGCAGCTGTTAGACGCATCCTAACGGACACTAGGACCCAGGAGTGGGGTCGGGCTGCCATGTTCAGATACAGTACCTGTCCGCAGGCAGAGGGTGCTGAAGTCGGAGCAGCAGCTGTTGTATGTCCTGCACAGGTTGTCACAGCGACAGTTTGGGGGCTCCGCCTCCAGCAGCTCAAAGCAGCGGTTCCTGCAGGAGCCAGAGGTTGGTATGTACTGGACCCCGGAGCGTGCTGAGGGAAGGAGAGACAAAGGAGGGGGGTTATTCTGGTGGCCTCAGGTCAACCACATCCTGCAGGAACCAAAACCAACAAGGTCCATCTGGAAGAACCTTCTGAGGTGTTTCAGAATACTTAAACATGTGTGCATGTTAGGTGGAACATCGTCCACTTAGCCATGGGTTAGCCATGGGTTAGCCACAGATTAGCCATGGGTTAGCCATGGGTTAGCCATGAGTTAGCCACAGATTAGCCATGGGTTAGCCATGGGTTAGCCATGGGTTAGCCATGAGTTAGCCACAGATTAGCCATGGGTTAGCCATGGGTTAGCCATGAGTTAGCCACAGATTAGCCATGGGTTAGCCATGGGTTAGCCACAGATTACCCATGGGTTAGCCATGGGTTAGCCATGAGTTAGCCACAGATTAGCCATGGGTTAGCCATGGGTTAGCCATGAGTTAGCCACAGATTAGCCATGGGTTAGCCATGGGTTAGCCATGGGTTAGCCATGAGTTAGCCACAGATTAGCCATGGGTTAGCCATGGGTTAGCCATGAGTTAGCCACAGATTAGCCATGGGTTAGGGTGAGGTTATATCTGTGGGCCCTGTTATATCAGGGCTGGGGATCTTGATCTTGATGAATGTGAAAATGTTTTTGTCTAGTTGTCAGGTTGAGTGCCTGGTGCCACTCCCACCCACTGGAACACCCTAGGGCCAACCATGAGCAGGGCCTCCCACTTTTATGCTCCCCGCCAGTGAGGGGAGCCCCTGTCTGCTGGTGCAGTGAGGTTCTCCAGATGTAGATTTTGGTGGTCCAGTGGGGGATGTCTAATTCCTGGTGGGGGCCGGGCCTAGGCCTCCTGGCCCTGTGGGATCTCAACTGGGAGATGGTGCAATCAGGGGCCTTGGACCCGCTGGGTTGTCATCCGGGGCCCTGTTGACTGTGACTGGCTGCTGGCAGAGCCCATGGGCTTGCTGCCATGGCCCCATAGCACCTCGGCACTGTGGCCTCAGGGATTGGGCCCCATTTGGATTTGACCCCTAAGGGGTCTGGCTCTCATCTGCCCTTCTTTAGTGGATGCAGACATCCCTGTGTCCGCGCTGCTTGTGTCCCAATGATCTGTGGTCGCTCTGGATATCTGGGCCCCTGTAGGGTGAGTCTGGGGCCGCCCACACCTGCTAATAAACACACTTTCTTTCTCAAAAGCATGTCCAAGCATCCATAGCACAGTTTTGAGAGTTTGGTTCCAGGTGTTAGGCTATATTGCCACAATGGAGCCAAATCAATTTGAGAAACCATTTCAAATCAACCAATCAGCTGACGAGAACGCCTGGACCCCAGCAGAAAATACCCCTACGTCATTCAGCGTTTAAAACCCAGAGCGTGAGATCAATCTCTCTCTGTGCCCTGGGTTTTAACACCTGCAGGGAGATGCCCTTTCACGTGAAATGCTAAAGAAAGCTAGCTGGAAGTAGCTTTCGTTTTCCTGCATCAAAAGTCACGGATCGCAGTGTCCCATCGTGCATAGCGCCCGCTGAGGTGAACTGGGTGAGACGGGAATCTCCGAAGCTGAACGCTGTGTGGATTTTCCCGCTTTAGTGAGGACCTCGCTACAGAAATCACGGCCTATCTGCAGGAGGACGCTTCTGCTTTGATAGCCAACGGACCCCCTGGTGAGACGGACCTCCTGCGACAGACAGGTAGATGGGAGAAACTTGAATTAACGCTGATGTTTAATCTGTGCCGGTTATAAGAACTCTGGTTTAATGGTTGAAATAAGTGTCCTGTGAAAAGCTGCAAGTGATCCTGCTTTCCTTCTTTTTCTGCTTTAAGGTTAGTTTATAGAGAATTTGCTCACATTTAACCGCGTGTGGTCATGTGGTTGAGGACGCATTGTTACAAGCTTCCCCCCTTTCATCATTTGAAAAGGGGGGTCTCACACACACAACCCTGCTGCCCCCCCCCCCTACACACACAGCCCTGGTGCTGCCGCTTTGCTAAACAAACTTCTGCTGCTGCTGTTAAGGCATTTTAACCCTTTATCATTTAAGCTGAATGTATTCATGTTGTTTTAATTGCACTGTGGTTCTCATCATACCTGCTGCTATTTTAACGGACATTACTGAATGTTTTAACATCTGGCCTATCTTCGACAATCTCAGCAGCCAGTTAAACTGACTCTTTGGGTTTTATTCTTTTTCTTTCAAAACGAATCACTTAGCCTACCTCGCGTTTATTTTCTAACAGTGTGTTTGCTTAGACGTTAAATTTCTGTAATCCTGAATTATTAGAATAAAGACGTCATTGTTTACCTTGCAGTTGTTTGTGATTCATATACGGGTGGTTTATCACTCAGGCCAGATCCACCCCCTTCTGGTAACAGTGTGAATAAACAGAGATAAATAGTCTTTGATTGATACTTAATAGCTCTGCTATTAACCTAGCCTGGGTCACTAAATTGGTGGATACCTGGATTTTAACAGGAACCATCCACAGGTGAAAGGCATAAAGCCTGGTAGATGAGCACATTAGAGCTACAATAAAACAATATAAACACTAAATTGATTTCACCTTCATTTTTGAATATAGTAGTTAAATAATTAACTATAACTCCAGTTCTAGATAATAATTTATTCACTATCTGCAGGATATCATTTTGCACAACATTCACACTGATGCTAAACACAAAGCCGCAGCTATAGATATAAACCACCGTGCATGACAGAGTTTAGTCACCACAGATATAAACCACCCTGCATGACAGAGTTTAGTCACCACAGATATAAACCACCCTGCATGACAGAGTTTAATCACCACAGATATAAACCACCCTGCATGACAGAGTTTAGTCACCACAGATATAAACCACCCTGCATGACAGAGTTTAGTCACCACAGATATAAACCACCCTGCATGACAGAGTTTAATCACCACAGATATAAACCACCCTGCATGACAGAGTTTAGTCACCACAGATATAAACCACCCTGCATGACAGAGTTTAATCACCACAGATATAAACCACCCTGCATGACAGAGTTTAGTCACCACAGATATAAACCACCCTGCATGACAGAGTTTAGTCACCACAGATATAAACCACCCTGCATGACAGAGTTTAATCACCACAGATATAAACCACCCTGCATGACAGAGTTTAATCGCCACAGATATAAACCACCCTGCATGACAGAGTTTAGTCACCACAGATATAAACCACCCTGCATGACAGAGTTTAATCACCACAGATATAAACCACCCTGCATGACAGAGTTTAATCACCACAGATATAAACCACCCTGCATGACAGAGTTTAGTCACCGGAGATATAAACCACCCTGCATGACAGAGTTTAATCACCACAGATATAAACCACCCTGCATGACAGAGTTTAATCACCACAGATATAAACCACCCTGCATGACAGAGTTTAGTCACCGGAGATATAAACCACCCTGCATGACAGAGTTTAGTGACCACAGACATAAACCACCCTGCATGACAGAGTTTAGTGACCACAGATATAAACCACCCTGCATGACAGAGTTTAATCACCACAGATATAAACCACCCTGACTGACAGAGTTTAATCACATCAAATATAAACCACCCTGCATGAAGAGCTTAATCACCACAGATATAAACCACCCTGCATGACAGAGTTTAATCATCACAGATATAAACCACCCTGCATGACAGAGTTTAGTCACCACAGATATAAACCACCTTGACTGACAGAGTTTAATCACCACAGATATAAACCACCCTGCATGACAGAGTTTAGTCACCACAGATATAAACCACCATGAATGACAGAGCTTAATCACCACAGATATAAACCACCCTGCATGACAGAGTTTAATCACCACAGATATAAACCACCCTGACTGACAGAGTTTAATCACATCAAATATAAACCACCCTGCATGAAGAGCTTAATCACCACAGATATAAACCACCCTGCATGACAGAGTTTAATCATCACAGATATAAACCACCCTGCATGACAGAGTTTAGTCACCACAGATATAAACCACCTTGACTGACAGAGTTTAATCACCACAGATATAAACCACCCTGCATGACAGAGTTTAGTCACCACTGATATAAACCACCCTGCATGACAGAGCTTAATCACCACAGATATAAACCACCCTGCATGACATAGTTTAGTCACCACAGATATAAACCACCCTGCATGAAAGAGCTTAATCACCACAGATATAAACCACCCTGCATGACAGAGTTTAATCACCACAGATATAAACCACCCTGCATGACAGAGTTTAGTCACCACAGATATAAACCACCCTGCATGACAGAGTTTAATCACCACAGATATAAACCACCCTGCATGACAGAGTTTAGTCACCACAGATATAAACCACCCTGCATGACAGAGTTTAGTCACCACAGATATAAACCACCCTGCATGACAGAGTTTAGTCACCACAGATATAAACCACCCTGCATGACAGAGTTTAGTCACCACAGATATAAACCACCCTGCATGACAGAGTTTAGTCACCACAGATATAAACCACCCTGCATGACAGAGTTTAGTCACCACAGATATAAACCACCCTGCATGACAGAGTTTAATCACCACAGATATAAACCACCCTGCATGACAGAGTTTAGTCACCACAGATATAAACCACCCTGCATGACAGAGTTTAATCACCACAGATATAAACCACCCTGCATGACAGAGTTTAGTCACCACAGATATAAACCACCCTGCATGACAGAGCTTAATCACCACAGACATAAACCACCCTGCATGACAGAGTTTAGTCACCACAGATATAAACCACCCTGCATGACAGAGCTTAATCACCACAGATATAAACCACCCTGCATGACAGAGTTTAATCACCACAGATATAAACCACCCTGCATGACAGAGTTTAATCACCGGAGATATAAACCACCCTGCATGACAGAGTTTAATCACCACAGATATAAACCACCCTGACTGACAGAGTTTAGTCACCACAGATATAAACCACCCTGCATGACAGAGCTTAATCACCACAGATATAAACCACCCTACATGACAGAGTTTAGTCACCACAGATATAAACCACCCTGCATGACAGAGTTTAATCGCCACAGATATAAACCACCCTGCATGACAGAGTTTAATCACCGGAGATATAAACCACCCTGCATGACAGAGTTTAGTCACCACAGATATAAACCACCCTGCATGACAGAGTTTAATCACCACAGATATAAACCACCCTGCATGACAGAGTTTAGTCACCACAGATATAAACCACCCTGCATGACAGAGCTTAATCACCACAGACATAAACCACCCTGCATGACAGAGTTTAGTCACCACAGATATAAACCACCCTGCATGACAGAGCTTAATCACCACAGATATAAACCACCCTGCATGACAGAGTTTAATCACCACAGATATAAACCACCCTGCATGACAGAGTTTAATCACCGGAGATATAAACCACCCTGCATGACAGAGTTTAATCACCACAGATATAAACCACCCTGACTGACAGAGTTTAGTCACCACAGATATAAACCACCCTGCATGACAGAGCTTAATCACCACAGATATAAACCACCCTACATGACAGAGTTTAGTCACCACAGATATAAACCACCCTGCATGACAGAGTTTAATCGCCACAGATATAAACCACCCTGCATGACAGAGTTTAATCACCACAGATATAAACCACCCTGCATGACAGAGTTTAGTCACCACTGATATAAACCACCCTGCATGACAGAGCTTAATCACCACAGATATAAACCACCCTGCATGACAGAGTTTAGTCACCACAGATATAAACCACCCTGCATGAAAGAGTTTAATCAGCACAGATATAAACCACCCTGACTGACAGTTTAATCACCACAGATATAAACCACCCTGCATGACAGAGTTTAGTCACCACAGATATAAACCACCTTGACTGACAGAGTTTAATCACCACAGATATAAACCACCCTGCATGACAGAGTTTAGTCACCACTGATATAAACCACCCTGCATGACAGAGCTTAATCACCACAGATATAAACCACCCTGCATGACAGAGTTTAGTCACCACAGATATAAACCACCCTGCATGAAAGAGCTTAATCACCACAGATATAAACCACCCTGCATGACAGAGTTTAGTCACCACAGATATAAACCACCCTGCATGACAGAGTTTAGTCACCACAGATATAAACCACCCTGCATGACAGAGCTTGATCACCACAGATATAAACCACCCTGCATGACAGAGTTTAGTCACCACAGATATAAACCACCCTGCATGACAGAGTTTAATCACCACAGATATAAACCACCCTGCATGACAGAGTTTAGTCACCACAGATATAAACCACCCTGCATGACAGAGTTTAGTCACCACAGATATAAACCACCCTGCATGACAGAGTTTAGTCACCACAGATATAAACCACCCTGCATGACAGAGTTTAGTCACCACAGATATAAACCACCCTGCATGACAGAGTTTAATCACCACAGATATAAACCACCCTGCATGACAGAGTTTAGTCACCACTGATATAAACCACCCTGCATGACAGAGCTTAATCACCACAGATATAAACCACCCTGCATGACAGAGTTTAGTCACCACAGATATAAACCACCCTGCATGAAAGAGCTTAATCACCACAGATATAAACCACCCTGCATGACAGAGTTTAATCACCACAGATATAAACCACCCTGCATGACAGAGTTTAATCACCGGAGATATAAACCACCCTGCATGACAGAGTTTAGTCACCACAGATATAAACCACCCTGCATGACAGAGCTTAATCACCACAGATATAAACCACCCTGCATGACAGAGTTTAGTCACCACAGATATAAACCACCCTGCATGACAGAGCTTAATCACCACAGATATAAACCACCCTGCATGACAGAGCTTAATCACCACAGATATAAACCACCCTGCATGACAGAGCTTAATCACCACAGATATAAACCACCCTGCATGACAGAGTTTAATCGCCACAGATATAAACCACCCTGCATGACAGAGTTTAATCGCCACAGATATAAACCACCCTGCATGACAGAGTTTAGTCACCACAGATATAAACCACCCTGCATGACAGAGTTTAGTCACCACAGATATAAACCACCCTGCATGACAGAGTTTAATCACCACAGATATAAACCACCCTGCATGACAGAGTTTAGTCACCACAGATATAAACCACCCTGCATGACAGAGTTTAGTCACCACAGATATAAACCACCCTGCATGACAGAGTTTAATCGCCACAGATATAAACCACCCTGCATGACAGAGTTTAGTCACCACAGATATAAACCACCCTGCATGACAGAGTTTAGTCACCACAGATATAAACCACCCTGCATGACAGAGTTTAATCACCACAGATATAAACCACCCTGCATGACAGAGTTTAGTCACCACAGATATAAACCACCCTGCATGACAGAGTTTAATCACCACAGATATAAACCACCCTGCATGACAGAGTTTAGTCACCACTGATATAAACCACCCTGCATGACAGAGCTTAATCACCACAGATATAAACCACCCTGCATGACAGAGTTTAGTCACCACAGATATAAACCACCCTGCATGAAAGAGCTTAATCACCACAGATATAAACCACCCTGCATGACAGAGTTTAATCACCACAGATATAAACCACCCTGCATGACAGAGTTTAATCACCGGAGATATAAACCACCCTGCATGACAGAGTTTAGTCACCACAGATATAAACCACCCTGCATGACAGAGCTTAATCACCACAGATATAAACCACCCTGCATGACAGAGTTTAGTCACCACAGATATAAACCACCCTGCATGACAGAGTTTAGTCACCACAGATATAAACCACCCTGCATGACAGAGTTTAGTCACCACAGATATAAACCCCCCTGCATGACAGAGTTTAATCACCACAGATATAAACCACCCTGCATGACAGAGTTTAATCACCACAGATATAAACCACCCTGCATGACAGAGTTTAATCACCGGAGATATAAACCACCCTGCATGACAGAGTTTAGTCACCACAGATATAAACCACCCTGCATGACAGAGCTTAATCACCACAGATATAAACCACCCTGCATGACAGAGTTTAGTCACCACAGATATAAACCACCCTGCATGACAGAGTTTAGTCACCACAGATATAAACCACCCTGCATGACAGAGTTTAGTCACCACAGATATAAACCCCCCTGCATGACAGAGTTTAATCACCACAGATATAAACCACCCTGCATGACAGAGTTTAGTCACCACAGATATAAACCACCCTGCATGACAGAGTTTAGTCACCACAGATATAAACCACCCTGCATGACAGAGTTTAGTCACCACAGATATAAACCACCCTGCATGACAGAGTTTAGTCACCACAGATATAAACCACCCTGCATGACAGAGTTTAGTCACCACAGATATAAACCACCCTGCATGACAGAGTTTAGTCACCACAGATATAAACCACCCTGCATGACAGAGTTTAATCACCACAGATATAAACCACCCTGCATGACAGAGTTTAGTCACCACTGATATAAACCACCCTGCATGACAGAGCTTAATCACCACAGATATAAACCACCCTGCATGACAGAGTTTAGTCACCACAGATATAAACCACCCTGCATGAAAGAGCTTAATCACCACAGATATAAACCACCCTGCATGACAGAGTTTAATCACCACAGATATAAACCACCCTGCATGACAGAGTTTAATCACCGGAGATATAAACCACCCTGCATGACAGAGTTTAGTCACCACAGATATAAACCACCCTGCATGACAGAGCTTAATCACCACAGATATAAACCACCCTGCATGACAGAGTTTAGTCACCACAGATATAAACCACCCTGCATGACAGAGCTTAATCACCACAGATATAAACCACCCTGCATGACAGAGCTTAATCACCACAGATATAAACCACCCTGCATGACAGAGTTTAATCGCCACAGATATAAACCACCCTGCATGACAGAGTTTAATCACCACAGATATAAACCACCCTGCATGACAGAGTTTAGTCACCACAGATATAAACCACCCTGCATGACAGAGTTTAATCACCACAGATATAAACCACCCTGCATGACAGAGTTTAGTCACCACAGATATAAACCACCCTGCATGACAGAGTTTAGTCACCACAGATATAAACCACCCTGCATGACAGAGTTTAATCGCCACAGATATAAACCACCCTGCATGACAGAGTTTAGTCACCACAGATATAAACCACCCTGCATGACAGAGTTTAGTCACCACAGATATAAACCACCCTGCATGACAGAGTTTAATCACCACAGATATAAACCACCCTGCATGACAGAGTTTAGTCACCACAGATATAAACCACCCTGCATGACAGAGTTTAATCACCACAGATATAAACCACCCTGCATGACAGAGTTTAGTCACCACTGATATAAACCACCCTGCATGACAGAGCTTAATCACCACAGATATAAACCACCCTGCATGACAGAGTTTAGTCACCACAGATATAAACCACCCTGCATGAAAGAGCTTAATCACCACAGATATAAACCACCCTGCATGACAGAGTTTAATCACCACAGATATAAACCACCCTGCATGACAGAGTTTAATCACCGGAGATATAAACCACCCTGCATGACAGAGTTTAGTCACCACAGATATAAACCACCCTGCATGACAGAGTTTAATCACCACAGATATAAACCACCCTGCATGACAGAGTTTAGTCACCACAGATATAAACCACCCTGCATGACAGAGTTTAATCACCACAGATATAAACCACCCTGCATGACAGAGTTTAGTCACCACAGATATAAACCACCCTGCATGACAGAGCTTAATCACCACAGACATAAACCACCCTGCATGACAGAGTTTAGTCACCACAGATATAAACCACCCTGCATGACAGAGCTTAATCACCACAGATATAAACCACCCTGCATGACAGAGTTTAATCACCACAGATATAAACCACCCTGCATGACAGAGTTTAATCACCGGAGATATAAACCACCCTGCATGACAGAGTTTAATCACCACAGATATAAACCACCCTGACTGACAGAGTTTAGTCACCACAGATATAAACCACCCTGCATGACAGAGCTTAATCACCACAGATATAAACCACCCTACATGACAGAGTTTAGTCACCACAGATATAAACCACCCTGCATGACAGAGTTTAATCGCCACAGATATAAACCACCCTGCATGACAGAGTTTAATCACCGGAGATATAAACCACCCTGCATGACAGAGTTTAGTCACCACAGATATAAACCACCCTGCATGACAGAGTTTAATCACCACAGATATAAACCACCCTGCATGACAGAGTTTAGTCACCACAGATATAAACCACCCTGCATGACAGAGCTTAATCACCACAGACATAAACCACCCTGCATGACAGAGTTTAGTCACCACAGATATAAACCACCCTGCATGACAGAGCTTAATCACCACAGATATAAACCACCCTGCATGACAGAGTTTAATCACCACAGATATAAACCACCCTGCATGACAGAGTTTAATCACCGGAGATACACTATATTGCCAAAAGTATTTGCTCACCTGCCTTGACTCACATATGAGCTTAAGTGACATCCCGTTCCTAATCCATAGGGTTCAATATGACGTCGGTCCACCCTTTGCAGCTAGAACAGCTTCAACTCTTCTGGGAAGGCTGTCCACAAGGTTTAGGAGTGTGTTTATGGGAATTTTTGACCATTCTTCCAGAAGCGCATTTGTGAGGTCGCACACTGATGTTGGACGAGAAGGCCTGGCTCTCAGTCTCCGCTCTAATTCATCCCAAAGGTGTTCTATCGGGTTGAGGTCAGGACTCTGTGCAGGCCAGTCAAGTTCATCCACACCAGACTCTGTCATCCATGTCTTTATGGACCTTGCTTTGTGCACTGGTGCACAGTCATGTTGGAAGAGGAAGGGGCCAGCTCCAAACTGTTCCCACAAAGTTGGGAGCATGGAATTGTCCAAAATGTCTTGGTATGCTGAAGCATTCAGAGTTCCTTTCACTGGAACTAAGGGGCCAAGCCCAGCTCCTGAAAAACAACCCCACACCATAATCCCCCCTCCACCAAACTTTACACTTGGCACAATGCAGTCAGACAAGTACCGTTCTCCTGGCAACCGCCAAACCCAGACCCGTCCATCAGATTGCCAGATGGAGAAGCGCGATTAGTCACTCCAGAGAACGCGTCTCCACTGCTCTAGAGTCCAGTGGCGGCGTGCTTTACACCACCGCATCCGACGCTTTGCATTGCACTTGGTTATGTATGGCTTGGATGCAGCTGCTCGACCATGGAAACCCATTCCATGAAGCTCTCTGCGCACTGTTCTTGAGCTAATCTGAAGGCCACATGAAGTTTGGAGGTCTGTAGTGATTGACTCTGCAGAAAGTTGGCGACCTCTTCGCACTATGCGCTTCAGCATCCGCTGACCCCGCTCCGTCAGTTTACGTGGCCTACCACTTCGTGGCTGAGTTGCTGTCGTTCCCAAACACTTCCATTTTCTTATAATACAGCTGACAGTTGACTGTGGAATATTTAGGAGCGAGGAAATTTCACGACTGGATTTGTTGCACAGGTGGCATCCTATCACAGTTCCACGCTGGAATTCACTGAGCTCCTGAGAGCGACCCATTCTTTCACAAATGTTTGTAAAAACAGTCTGCATGCCTAGGTGCTTGAATTTATACACCTGTGGCCATGGAAGTGATTGGAACACCTGATTCCAATAATTTGGATGGGTGAGCAAATACTTTTGGCAATATAGTGTATAAACCACCCTGCATGACAGAGTTTAATCACCACAGATATAAACCACCCTGACTGACAGAGTTTAGTCACCACAGATATAAACCACCCTGCATGACAGAGCTTAATCACCACAGATATAAACCACCCTACATGACAGAGTTTAGTCACCACAGATATAAACCACCCTGCATGACAGAGTTTAATCGCCACAGATATAAACCACCCTGCATGACAGAGTTTAATCACCGGAGATATAAACCACCCTGCATGACAGAGTTTAGTCACCACAGATATAAACCACCCTGCATGACAGAGTTTAATCAACACAGATATAAACCACCCTGACTGACAGAGTTTAATCACCACAGATATAAACCACCCTGCATGACAGAGTTTAGTCACCACAGATATAAACCACCCTGACTGACAGAGTTTAGTCACCACAGATATAAACCACCCTGCATGACAGAGTTTAATCAGCACAGATATAAACCACCCTGACTGACAGTTTAATCACCACAGATATAAACCACCCTGCATGACAGAGTTTAGTCACCACAGATATAAACCACCTTGACTGACAGAGTTTAATCACCACAGATATAAACCACCCTGCATGACAGAGTTTAGTCACCACTGATATAAACCACCCTGCATGACAGAGCTTAATCACCACAGATATAAACCACCCTGCATGACAGAGTTTACTCACCACAGATATAAACCACCCTGCATGAAAGAGCTTAATCACCACAGATATAAACCACCCTGCATGACAGAGTTTAGTCACCACAGATATAAACCACCCTGCATGACAGAGTTTAGTCACCACAGATATAAACCACCCTGCATGACAGAGCTTGATCACCACAGATATAAACCACCCTGCATGACAGAGTTTAGTCACCACAGATATAAACCACCCTGCATGACAGAGTTTAGTCACCACAGATATAAACCACCCTGCATGACAGAGTTTAATCACCACAGATATAAACCACCCTGCATGACAGAGTTTAGTCACCACAGATATAAACCACCCTGCATGACAGAGTTTAGTCACCACAGATATAAACCACCCTGCATGACAGAGTTTAATCGCCACAGATATAAACCACCCTGCATGACAGAGTTTAGTCACCACAGATATAAACCACCCTGCATGACAGAGTTTAGTCACCACAGATATAAACCACCCTGCATGACAGAGTTTAATCACCACAGATATAAACCACCCTGCATGACAGAGTTTAGTCACCACAGATATAAACCACCCTGCATGACAGAGTTTAATCACCACAGATATAAACCACCCTGCATGACAGAGTTTAGTCACCACAGATATAAACCACCCTGCATGACAGAGTTTAGTCACCACAGATATAAACCACCCTGCATGACAGAGTTTAGTCACCACAGATATAAACCACCCTGCATGACAGAGTTTAGTCACCACAGATATAAACCACCCTGCATGACAGAGTTTAATCACCACAGATATAAACCACCCTGCATGACAGAGTTTAGTCACCACTGATATAAACCACCCTGCATGACAGAGCTTAATCACCACAGATATAAACCACCCTGCATGACAGAGTTTAGTCACCACAGATATAAACCACCCTGCATGAAAGAGCTTAATCACCACAGATATAAACCACCCTGCATGACAGAGTTTAATCACCACAGATATAAACCACCCTGCATGACAGAGTTTAATCACCGGAGATATAAACCACCCTGCATGACAGAGTTTAGTCACCACAGATATAAACCACCCTGCATGACAGAGCTTAATCACCACAGATATAAACCACCCTGCATGACAGAGTTTAGTCACCACAGATATAAACCACCCTGCATGACAGAGCTTAATCACCACAGATATAAACCACCCTGCATGACAGAGCTTAATCACCACAGATATAAACCACCCTGCATGACAGAGCTTAATCACCACAGATATAAACCACCCTGCATGACAGAGTTTAATCGCCACAGATATAAACCACCCTGCATGACAGAGTTTAATCGCCACAGATATAAACCACCCTGCATGACAGAGTTTAGTCACCACAGATATAAACCACCCTGCATGACAGAGTTTAGTCACCACAGATATAAACCACCCTGCATGACAGAGTTTAATCACCACAGATATAAACCACCCTGCATGACAGAGTTTAGTCACCACAGATATAAACCACCCTGCATGACAGAGTTTAGTCACCACAGATATAAACCACCCTGCATGACAGAGTTTAATCGCCACAGATATAAACCACCCTGCATGACAGAGTTTAGTCACCACAGATATAAACCACCCTGCATGACAGAGTTTAGTCACCACAGATATAAACCACCCTGCATGACAGAGTTTAATCACCACAGATATAAACCACCCTGCATGACAGAGTTTAGTCACCACAGATATAAACCACCCTGCATGACAGAGTTTAATCACCACAGATATAAACCACCCTGCATGACAGAGTTTAGTCACCACTGATATAAACCACCCTGCATGACAGAGCTTAATCACCACAGATATAAACCACCCTGCATGACAGAGTTTAGTCACCACAGATATAAACCACCCTGCATGAAAGAGCTTAATCACCACAGATATAAACCACCCTGCATGACAGAGTTTAATCACCACAGATATAAACCACCCTGCATGACAGAGTTTAATCACCGGAGATATAAACCACCCTGCATGACAGAGTTTAGTCACCACAGATATAAACCACCCTGCATGACAGAGCTTAATCACCACAGATATAAACCACCCTGCATGACAGAGTTTAGTCACCACAGATATAAACCACCCTGCATGACAGAGTTTAGTCACCACAGATATAAACCACCCTGCATGACAGAGTTTAGTCACCACAGATATAAACCCCCCTGCATGACAGAGTTTAATCACCACAGATATAAACCACCCTGCATGACAGAGTTTAATCACCACAGATATAAACCACCCTGCATGACAGAGTTTAATCACCGGAGATATAAACCACCCTGCATGACAGAGTTTAGTCACCACAGATATAAACCACCCTGCATGACAGAGCTTAATCACCACAGATATAAACCACCCTGCATGACAGAGTTTAGTCACCACAGATATAAACCACCCTGCATGACAGAGTTTAGTCACCACAGATATAAACCACCCTGCATGACAGAGTTTAGTCACCACAGATATAAACCCCCCTGCATGACAGAGTTTAATCACCACAGATATAAACCACCCTGCATGACAGAGTTTAGTCACCACAGATATAAACCACCCTGCATGACAGAGTTTAGTCACCACAGATATAAACCACCCTGCATGACAGAGTTTAGTCACCACAGATATAAACCACCCTGCATGACAGAGTTTAGTCACCACAGATATAAACCACCCTGCATGACAGAGTTTAGTCACCACAGATATAAACCACCCTGCATGACAGAGTTTAGTCACCACAGATATAAACCACCCTGCATGACAGAGTTTAATCACCACAGATATAAACCACCCTGCATGACAGAGTTTAGTCACCACTGATATAAACCACCCTGCATGACAGAGCTTAATCACCACAGATATAAACCACCCTGCATGACAGAGTTTAGTCACCACAGATATAAACCACCCTGCATGAAAGAGCTTAATCACCACAGATATAAACCACCCTGCATGACAGAGTTTAATCACCACAGATATAAACCACCCTGCATGACAGAGTTTAATCACCGGAGATATAAACCACCCTGCATGACAGAGTTTAGTCACCACAGATATAAACCACCCTGCATGACAGAGCTTAATCACCACAGATATAAACCACCCTGCATGACAGAGTTTAGTCACCACAGATATAAACCACCCTGCATGACAGAGCTTAATCACCACAGATATAAACCACCCTGCATGACAGAGCTTAATCACCACAGATATAAACCACCCTGCATGACAGAGTTTAATCGCCACAGATATAAACCACCCTGCATGACAGAGTTTAATCACCACAGATATAAACCACCCTGCATGACAGAGTTTAGTCACCACAGATATAAACCACCCTGCATGACAGAGTTTAATCACCACAGATATAAACCACCCTGCATGACAGAGTTTAGTCACCACAGATATAAACCACCCTGCATGACAGAGTTTAGTCACCACAGATATAAACCACCCTGCATGACAGAGTTTAATCGCCACAGATATAAACCACCCTGCATGACAGAGTTTAGTCACCACAGATATAAACCACCCTGCATGACAGAGTTTAGTCACCACAGATATAAACCACCCTGCATGACAGAGTTTAATCACCACAGATATAAACCACCCTGCATGACAGAGTTTAGTCACCACAGATATAAACCACCCTGCATGACAGAGTTTAATCACCACAGATATAAACCACCCTGCATGACAGAGTTTAGTCACCACTGATATAAACCACCCTGCATGACAGAGCTTAATCACCACAGATATAAACCACCCTGCATGACAGAGTTTAGTCACCACAGATATAAACCACCCTGCATGAAAGAGCTTAATCACCACAGATATAAACCACCCTGCATGACAGAGTTTAATCACCACAGATATAAACCACCCTGCATGACAGAGTTTAATCACCGGAGATATAAACCACCCTGCATGACAGAGTTTAGTCACCACAGATATAAACCACCCTGCATGACAGAGCTTGATCACCACAGATATAAACCACCCTGCATGACAGAGTTTAGTCACCACAGATATAAACCACCCTGCATGACAGAGTTTAATCACCACAGATATAAACCACCCTGCATGACAGAGTTTAGTCACCACAGATATAAACCACCCTGCATGACAGAGTTTAGTCACCACAGATATAAACCACCCTGCATGACAGAGTTTAGTCACCACAGATATAAACCCCCCTGCATGACAGAGTTTAATCACCACAGATATAAACCACCCTGTATGACAGAGTTTAATCACCACAGATATAAACCACCCTGCATGACAGAGTTTAGTCACCACAGATATAAACCACCCTGCATGACAGAGTTTAGTCACCACAGATATAAACCCCCCTGCATGACAGAGTTTAATCACCACAGATATAAACCACCCTGCATGACAGAGTTTAATCACCACAGATATAAACCACCCTGCATGACAGAGTTTAATCACCACAGGGTTTACTTCTACTCTTATGGAAATCGATCTACCTGCTGCTCTGGAAGCTTTTTCAAGTTTTCTTTTCTTGTCTTTTATTTTCTCTTTGCTGTTTTTCTGTTCCTCTCATCTCATGCAGGTTTGAAAGCAGATTTCTAGAAGTTACTGCATAGTTTCTGTTTTTTTCTCTTTTCTCTTCTACTTTTCTGTCTCAGTTGAGTTCCATTTTGTTCATAATTACCATCACAGTCTTATAGCAACAACCAGAATGGTTTGCCTTTGAAAGCATTGGGCTAATATCTAGCTCTGGGACATAGATTCCTAGAGCTAGATCAGCATTCAGCCTGATTAAAGTGGAACTAAAGGCTTTAGAAAAGGAGTCTCCGTCATTAACCCTTCCCATGTGGAGGTGAGGACCAACAGTCCTGTGACTCTGGTCCTCTGCTGAAGGATAGGAAGCATGGAACATGTGCAGACCTCCACCCACAGTGACTCCACCCATGATGCCGTTCACCCTTTAACTGTGTTGCTGTCTCACTAAGTGACCTGCCTGATGGTGCAGGTGGAGCAACAGGATGGTGTTTCTGAAAAGGTGCAGCTGGTGCCTCCTTTAGTCATTCTGACATGTTGGGCTTCTTCTGGTTGCCTATTCTGTGCAGAGACCCCCCCCCCCCCCCCCCCCCCCCCCACCATCGAACCGCAGTGACACCAGTCCCAGGTTGAACACAGTTTAGATCCAGTGCAGCTCTAATTCTGTATTTAATCAGAAACAGTAAAGTTTTCTTTCAGCTGAGGCGGTTTCATGTTTACAGTCTAAATCCACGCTGACGTACCTCCCCCCCCCGAATGGGACACATGCTACCCATTAACTCTGCTGCAGGCACAGACGCCACATTGAGCTCACATCTTCATGTACTCACCCTCTGCCCTGGCTGCATTCCCATCTTCTCCTGAACGCTTGGGTCGCCCAAAGACAAAAGCCCAACACAGGTGAGAGCCCCACAGGGGGGCCAGGATCCAGCCGCACTGGGGGAACAGCACCGGGTTAGAGCTCACTTCATCAAAACACTTTCACTTCCATCTGCACTGAAAACAAGCTGACTGCTGCAGCAGCAGGAGGGGACCACCCGCATGCAGGGAGCCAGCGTGGAACAGACACACGTCCATGGCTGGACAGTCTGTCTTTACGCAGACAGACACACAGACTGAGCGCCACGGCGGCGGCCATGTCATGGATCTCACCGTACCAGCTTCAGCAGCAGCATGGCTCCGTTGGTCTGACAGCAGCTGAGGGTCGGGGGGACTTCTGGAGCACAGGACCACCAGGAAGGAGGGGCAGGGGGAGGGGCTGGAGGAGCGCACCTCAATGCTATTGGTGTGGAAAGGAGCCCCCCGCCTGGGGGCCGATACAGTTGCTCCACATGCGTTATTATAGAGGCCCCTGGTTCCAGGAAGGGTTCTCACATTTTCTCACAAAGAAGCAGAGAATTGAAGATTTGATGAGTTTAGATGTAGAAGCTGCTTTCTGTCCTGATGGGGATCAATGGTGCAAAGCTTCCATACTTTGACTAGGTCGTTCAGACTGGCCTACCTTAGCCTACAACAGATCTAAAACAACTAACTCTATAATAACGAGCAGAAGCTTCATTTTTTATAAAGAATACTGAATTTTTTACTTTAACTAGCTTGGAAATGATGTTTTATTATCATTTTAAACTGTTGGCAACAGATGGGCAGATATTTACCATCAATAATTGCTCAGGTCCTTCAGATGCTGCAGATCTGCTATCAGTCTGCTGTGGAGAGTCTGACCTCTTCCTCCATCATCACCATCATCATCATCATCATCAGAGCTAATGACTGAAAGAAGCTCAACCAGCTGATAAAGAAGGTCGGTTCTGTTCCTCTAGAACCTCTGGCGATGAAGATGATGGAAGGCAGTGAGCATCATCTTCACCTTCCTGCTGACACCATCAACATCTACGACTATATGAAAACAAACATCTAGAAGTTACTACGACATCTTATTTACTTTTCTATTTTTTTATTTCTTTCTTTAAAATGGATGTTTTTGGCTCAGAAACCCTCCAGTGTGTTTCTAGTCAGAAGGTGAAAAGCTCCATCCATCATCTCTGGCATTCTGATTCTCACAGCATAATGCAGCCACTGCTTTGCTAATGGGATGAGGTTCTGGGGTCATGTTGGGATTTTGGTTTTGGTCTCATCTGAACCCTGAAATTTCTTCCATTCTGGCCAGCTTAGAAAAATGCCTCTCACCATTTCCACCTTTAAAAGGACACATCATAAATAAAACAATACGCAGTTCTAAAGGGAAAAAGGGTTCCTGTTAGGAACAAACCTGAACCAGCAAGGAAATCATGACCCCCTAGAACCAATAAAGGATTCCCCAGTTCCCACCCCTGTTACCCGTGTCTCTGCTTCCAAACACCTCAGACCAATAAGCAGGTCTGTGGAAAAGCTGACTGGAAATACAGAGAGATGTCAGCCATGTAACCACGTAAACCCAGAAACCCACATTAAAGGTGCAGGGCACCAGAACTCGATGGCTAGAATAGATAAGGTGACCATATTTTCATTTGGGAAAACCAGGACACCTTGGAGCGGGGGGGGGGGGGGGGGGGGGGGGGGGGGGGTTCGTCTCATCAAATGTCACAGTGGTGAAAATTGGAAGTTCAGTTTAATATAATCCAGTCTGTGAATAGTTCCGTCTGAAATGAATGAAAATAGTTGTTTTAATGGTTATAGAGTCAGATATGTGGCGGTAATGTTTGGTTTATCTAAAGGTTTTTATCTATATCTATAGAAAATCCCTTTATTGTCCCACAATGGGCAGATTTACAGCAGCAGAAAGATTATTGAAAATGGTCACACAGATGAGGACCTTAGAAAAATGTCTAAGAATAACATAATAGGGAAGAGTTAAAATATAAACAATAAAATCCTGTAAAGTGTTTTAACAATATAAAACTGGAGAATAAATAACCAATATGCCGCTATGGACATTTTTACAGTGATGGATATTTGAAAATAGCAGCAACATCAGAGATGTGCAGAATGACAGCAGCAGGTTATTTAACTGACTAAGGTTTCTATCATTACATTTGATTTATTGGTTCCTGCTGCCGCTGGTTGGAACCTTTATTCCACTCTGGATTAAATCAGTCTTTGTTCACTTTACAATAAAAAATAAATAAATAAACAAACAGTTTTGAAAACCTCGGTTTTCATTCTTTTCCTGCTTTGTGTGTCAATTTTCACGGTTGCTAAGCAACAGAGCATACGGCGGTAAAACCCGCCGAAGGGTAGACCTGGTTGATCCACAGCCAAAACTCGTCTCCTTATTTTCAAGGACTTCCAAGGATCCAGTCTAGGTAGACCGCCTCCTTGGAGGATGCAGCCCAGGTTTTCAAACATGGCCTCTGATTAAGAACAGGGCTGCCCGCACTGACGCGGCTCAGGGATTTCGTCACACGGAGCGTCGCGCGCAGTGAAATCAGGACATTTCCTCACTTTCTAAAAAAACCCGGGACGCCCGGGACAGGACGTGAAATACGGATATGTCCCGGGAAATACGGACGTTTGGTCACCCTAAGAATAGATCACCTGCTCAGGTCATATTGACCCTCGAGACATAGTCACCCAAAGACTTAAAAACTCCTTTCACCAAAGCAGACATAGAAAAAGAAGCATAGATACAAAAGGCAACTGCCAACCAGCTCCACAGGCGGCCCCGTCCAGGAAACACACAGCCAGGCAGACGAGCTCCGAGCCAGCTCCCATGTCAGAGGATGAAGAGAGCACATCCAGTTAGTCACAGTCAGAGAAACAGGACCACACTGGAAAACAGGCCAAGCTCCAACATCTAGAAACAAAGGTGTTGATGGCAGCAGCACAGCTGATATTTCTCTCCAGGATGGAGTCACAGCCAAACAGGAACAGACCAGATGAAGCTACTATGAGAAAAAGCAGAGAGAGCAGAACGTTAGAGATTGAACTAACAGATTCTGCAGAGTGGGAGAATAGAGATAGAATGAAGCAGAATGATGAAAAAGGGGTCCCTATGTCCTCCAGCAGTCTAAGCCTATAGCAGCAGAACTATAGAGATAGATCAGGATAACCTGAGCCACTCTAACTAGAAGCTTTATCAAAAAGGAAAGTTTTAAGCCTAGCCTTAAAAGTAGACAGGGTGTCTGCCTCACGGACTAAAACTGGTAGTTGGTTCCACAGGAGAGGAGCCTGATAACTAAAAGATCTGCCTCCCATTCTACTTTTAGAAGTTCTAGGAACCACTAGTAAACCTGCAGATTGAGAGCAAAGTGCTCTGTTAGGAACATAAGGAACAATCAGATCTCTGATATCAGATGGAGCTTGGCCATTTAAGGCTTTATATGTGAGAAGGAGGATTTTAAATTCTATTCTGGATTTAACAGGAAGCCAATGAAGAGAAGAAGCTGAGGGTCCCAGAATGGAGCCTTCTGGTCTCTGGTCTAAAGGTCCCTACTGACTCATAGAAGTCCCTGCCCTTCAGGTACGAGTTAAACCAATCCAGTACTGAACCAAAAGGTAGACCCAGTTTTCCAGACGCTGCAATAAAATCCACTAATCAGCAGAATCAAAGTGAAGTAACTGCAGTTTTTGAATGACTGTGGGAGCCGATGAAACGGAAGACCAGAAGGACAACAATAGTCATGCCCTGAGGGAAGACCTCTCCATCTGGGAAGAAAATGGTTTTGTGCTTCATGATCTGTAGAGAAAGACAGCCAGGTTACAGCAGAAGATCAGAAGGCCCATAGCAGAGAGGGAGCTGATTGGCCTGGATATGGTGAGGGTGACAGATATGTTCAACAAAGACTGCCTGCTCTTTGGCACGGAAGACTGCCTGCTCTTTGGCGTGGAAGACTGCCTGCTCTTTGGCGTGGAAGACTGCCTGCTCTTTGGCGTGGAAGACTGCCTGCTCTTTGCGTGGAAGACTGCCTGCTCTTTGAAATGGAAGACTGCCTGCTCTTTAGCATGGAAGACTGCCTGCTCTTTGGTGTGGAAGACTGCCTGCTCTTTAGCATGGAAGACTGCCTGCTCTTTGGCACGGAAGACTGCCTGCTCTTTGGCACGGAAGACTGCCTGCTCTTTAGCGTGGAAGACTGCCTGCTCTTTGGCGTGGAAGACAGCCTGCTCTTTGGCGTGGAAGACTGCCTGCTCTTTGGCATGGAAGACTGCCTGCTCTTTGGCGTGGAAGACTGCCTGCTCTTTGGCGTGGAAGACTGCCTGCTCTTTAGCATGGAAGACTGCCTGCTCTTTAGCATGGAAGACTGACTGCTCTTTGGCATGGAAGACAGCCTGCTCTTTAGCATGGAAGACTGCCTGCTCTTTGGCGTGGAAGACAGCCTGCTCTTTGGCGTGGAAGACTGCCTGTTCTTTAGCATGGAAGACTGCCTGCTCTTTGGCATGGAACACTGCCTGCTCTTTGGCGTGGAAGACTGCCTGGTCTTTAGCATGGAAGACTGCCTGCTCTTTAGCGTGGAAGACTGCCTGCTCTTTGGCATGGTAGACAGCCTGCTCTTTGGCGTGGAAGACAGCCTGCTCTTTGGCGTGGAAGACTGCCTGCTCTTTGGCGTGGAAAACTGCCTGCTCTTTGCGTGGAAGACTGCCTGCTCTTTGAAATGGAAGACTGCCTGCTCTTTGGCGTGGAATACTGCCTTCTCTTTAGCGTGGAAGACTGCCTGCTCTTTGGTGTGGAAGACTGCCTGCTCTTTGGCACGGAAGACTGCCTGCTCTTTGGCACGGAAGACTGCCTGCTCTTTAGCGTGGAAGACTGCCTGCTCTTTGGCGTGGAAGACTGCCTGCTCTTTGGCATGGAAGACTGTCTGCTCTTTGGCGTGGAAGACTGCCTGCTCTTTGGCGTGGAATACTGCCTGCTCTTTAGCGTGGAAGACTGCCTGCTCTTTAGCGTGGAAGACTGCCTGCTCTTTAGCATGGAAGACTGCCTGCTCTTTGGCGTGAAAGACAGCCTGCTCTTTGGCGTGGAAGACTGCCTGTTCTTTAGCATGGAAGACTGCCTGCTCTTTGGCGTGGAACACTTGCTGCTCTTTGGCGTGGAAGACTGCCTGCTCTTTGGCATGGAAGACTGCCTGCTCTTTGGCATGGAAGACTGCCTGCTCTTTGGCATGGAAGACTGCCTGCTCTTTGGCGTGGAAGACTGCCTGCTCTTTAGCGTGGAAGACTGCCTGCTCTTTGGCGTGGAAGACTGCCTGCTCTTTGGCGTGGAAGACTGCCTGCTCTTTGGCATGGAAGACTGCCTGCTCTTTAGCGTGGAAGACTGCCTGCTCTTTGGCGTGGAAGACTGCCTGCTCTTTGGCGTGGAAGACTGCCTGCTCTTTGGCATGGATGACAACCTGCTAGAGAGCAGAAGCTGCAAACTGACCAAAGACTTGAGTGGACCTGATGGATCAGAACCAGATTGCTGTGAAGAAATAACTGTTGCAACATTTCCCTCAGTTTTCAGAACTTTCAGAGGCTGACTGAGGGTTTAGTCTTCAGAACAAAGGACGTCTGCCAGCTGCTGATGCTGCACAGGTGAGAGAAGAGCAGAGGTGGAATCTGGCTAAATAATCGGTCTCTTTAATGATTTCTGATCATTGAATGGGATTATTCTAACAAAATGGCTTCACCATGCTAACGTGTATGAGCTGTTTATAAAGCTAGAATGTTTTACGCATCCCCTCCGCCATTACCCCACCTACCTGCTCCTCCACCACTACCCCACCCACCTACCTGCCCCTCCGCCACTACCCCACCCGCCAGCCCCTCCGCCATTACCCCCACCTACCAGCCCCTCCGCCACTACCCCTATCCTTCCCCTCTGCCACTACCCCCACACACCAGTCCCTCCCCCATTACCCCCACCCCACCCTCAACCATTCTCTCCACTCATGATGTGGGGTGGATCTGAAAACTGTGGATCTACACGAGCCCAGAGCAACAAGAACGACACATTCATGAAAAAGTAGAATTTAATGATCACAATATTCATGGTTCCAATGACAGAACAGCAGATTTCTATAGAAAATAAAGATAAAACATAAACCCAGTTTTATTCATAACCACCAGTCGGCTCAGAATCTACTGGGTCGTCCAGTCCTTGGGGCCGGGGCCCGGCCTCCGGTTCTGGCTGAATGATCCGGTCCTCTGCAGCCCCAACAGAAGAACATGGCCGATGCTACAGGAGGCTAGAAGCAGGATTTCCAGTTTCCAATCAGCTCACAGAGAGAAGCCAATCAGAGGAAGGGGGCGGGACAATCAACCTGAATGGCTGTTGGTTGATCAGGCGTTACCGCAAACTGACCCAGAACAGTACCGGGATCTGAACAGAACCGCAAACTGACCCAGAACAGTACCGGGATCTGAACAGAACCGCAGACTGGCCCAGAACAGTACCGGGATCTGAACAGAACCGCAGACTGACCCAGAACAGTACCGGGATCTGAACAGAACCGCAGACCGGCCCAGACCAGTACCGGGATCTGAACAGAACCGCAGACCGGCCCAGACCAGTACCGGGATCTGAACAGAACCGCAGACCGACCTTGAACAGTACCGGGATCTGAACAGAACCGCAGACCGGCCCAGACCAGTACCGGGATCTGAACAGAACCGCAGACCGACCCAGAACAGTACCGGGATCTGAACAGAACCGCAGACCGGCCCAGACCAGTACCGGGATCTGAACAGAACCGCAGACCGGCCCAGATCAGTACCGGGATCTGAACAGAACCGCAGACTGGCCCAGACCAGTACCGGATCCAGTACCGGGATCTGAACAGAACTGCAGACTGGCCCAGAACAGTACCGGGATCTGAACAGAACCGCAGACTGGCCCAGAACAGTACCGGGATCTGAACAGAACCGCAGACCGGCCCAGACCAGTACCGGGATCTGAACAGAACCGCAGACTGGCCCAGAACAGTACCGGGATCTGAACAGAACCGCAGACTGACCCAGAACAGTACCGGGATCTGAACAGAAGCGCAGACCGGCCCAGACCAGTACCGGGATCTGAACAGAAGCGCAGACCGGCCCAGACCAGTACCGGGATCTGAACAGAACCGCAGACTGGCCCAGAACAGTACCGGGATCTGAACAGAACCGCAGACCGGCCCAGACCAGTACCGGGATCTGAACAGAACCGCAGACTGGCCCAGAACAGTACCGGGATCTGAACAGAACCGCAGACTGACCCAGAACAGTACCGGGATCTGAACAGAAGCGCAGACCGGCCCAGACCAGTACCGGGATCTGAACAGAAGCGCAGACCGGCCCAGACCAGTACCGGGATCTGAACAGAAGCGCAGACCGGCCCAGACCAGTACCGGGATCTGAACAGAACCGCAGACCGGCCCAGACCAGTACCGGGATCTGAACAGAACCGCAGACCGGCCCAGACCAGTACCGGGATCTGAACAGAACCGCAGACCGGCCCAGACCAGTACCGGGATCTGAACAGAACCGCAGACCGGCCCAGACCAGTACCGGGATCTGAACAGAACCGCAGACCGACCCAGAACAGTACCGGGATCTGAACAGAACCACAGACCGGCCCAAACCAGTACCGGGATCTGAACAGAACCGCAGACCGGCCCAGACCAGTACCGGGATCTGAACAGAACCGCAGACCGGCCCAGATCAGTACCGGGATCTGAACAGAACCGCAGACTGGCCCAGACCAGTACCGGATCCAGTACCGGGATCTGAACAGAACTGCAGACTGGCCCAGACCAGTACCGGGATCTGAACAGAACTGCAGACTGGCCCAGACCAGTACCGGGATCTGAACAGAACCGCAGACTGGCCCAGACCAGTACCGGGATCTGAACAGAACCTGCTCTGTGGATCTAGTTTGTGTTGGTGTAATACCTGAAGACCCCATCGGGTGGCGTCTGATTGGCGGCAGAAGCTCGGTTCTGATCCAACATTGGTTCTAAGATCCAGGAAACACTTGCAGAATCCAGCATAAAACCAGAACCTGTGGAGTCCAGTCTGGGTCCGGTTCTACTTCTCATTCAGAGGTTACCAGAGCAAAGTGGGCCGGACTAAAAGCAGAACTTCTGAACCATCCCACGGCTGAAGGTGATTGGATGAAAACGGAATCTCTGGAACAACCTGAGGAACAAGCCTTGGTTCTGCTGCTCCAAAGAAGTTGCTGCCAGAGGCCCGGCGCTTAGAGCTGGAGAGGGGGAGGCCCGGCGTAGCGGCTGGTTCTGTTGGAGCTCCAGAGGGCGGCGTGGCGATGTCAGCGGGTTCAGTCGGACAGCGAGGGGGAGCGTAGAGAGCGTCCGCTGGCGGGGCTGTTGCTGAAGGCGTACGGGTTCTCCCTGTCCCTGTCCTTGCTGTCGTGCTTGTGCTTGTGCTTGTGTTTGTGCTTGTGCTTCTTTTTCTTCTTCTTGTGCTCGTGGTGGTGATGGTGGTGGTGGTGGGCATGGTCTCCTCCGTGCTTGGAGGACAGGGAGGCGGCGTCCTTGGAAAACGGGGCCACAGGTGCGGCCGACATGGACGGCAGGGTCTGCTCCGCCAGCGGGGGCTCCTTACCTGAAAACAGAGGGACGGTGAGCGGTGCGACCCGCAGGCTGGCGTGGCCAGAAAGGGGGCGGAGCCTACCTGGCGTGGACGGGCGCTCCAGCAGGTTGAGGTGATGGTGGATGAAGGCCTGGCTGTCGTGAACCGTCTCCATGTCGATGTCTTCGTCCTCCATGGGGTTAAACTGGAAGACAGATGAGCAGCGGGTTAATGGAGGGGTCCGCACTACTACTGCTGTAGTAGTACTACAGTAGTACTACTACAGCACTACTACAGCACTACTAATGCTACTACAGTATTACTAGTGCTACTACAGCACTACTACTAACTACAGTACTACTACAGCTACTGAAGTACTACCACTGCTACTACAGAACTACTACAGCTACTGAAGTACTACCACTGCTACTACAGAACTACTACAGCTACTGGAGTACTACTACTGCTACTACAGTACTACTACAGCTACTGAAGTACTACCACTGCTACTATAGAACTACTACAGTTACTACAGTACTACTACTGCTACTACAGTACTACCACTGCTACTACAGCTACTGGAGTACTACTACTGCTACTACAGCTACTCAGTACTACTACTGCTACTACAGAACTACTACAGTTACTACAGTACTACTACTGCTACTACAGTACTACTACTGCTACTACAGCTACTGGAGTACTACTACTGCTACTACAGAACTACTACAGTTACTACAGTACTACTACTGCTACTACAGTACTACTACTACTACACGACCTATACAGTAACTGCAAAACTACTACTGCAACTACAAAACTACTACTACCACTACATCACGACTATCACAACAGCTACTACAGCGCTACTTTCACAGCAGCTACTACAGCGCTACTATTACAGCAGCCACTACAGCGCTACTATCACAGCAGCTACTACATCACGACTATCACAACAGCTACTACAGCGCTACTATTACAGCAGCCACTACAGCGCTACTATTACAGCAGCTACTACAGCGCTACTATTACAGCAGCTACTACAGCGCTACTATTACAGCAGCCACTACAGCGCTACTATTACAGCAGCCACTACAGCGCTACTATTACAGCAGCTACTACAGCGCTACTATTACAGCAGCTACTACAGCGCTACTATTACAGCAGCCACTACAGCGCTACTATTACAGCAGCTACTACAGGGCTACTATTACAGCAGCTACTACAGGGCTACTATTACAGCAGCTACTACAGGGCTACTATCACAGCAGCTACTACATCACGACTATCACAACAGCTACTACAGCGCTACTATTACAGCAGCTACTACAGCGCTACTATTACTGCAGCCACTACAGCGCTACTATCACAGCAGCTACTACATCACGACTATCACAACAGCTACTACAGCGCTACTATTACAGCAGCTACTACAGCGCTACTATTACTGCAGCCACTACAGCGCTACTATCACAGCAGCTACTACATCACGACTATCACAACAGCTACTACAGCGCTACTATTACAGCAGCTACTACAGCGCTACTATTACTGCAGCCACTACAGCGCTACTATTACAGCAGCTACTACAGCGCTACTATTACAGCAGCTACTACAGCGCTACTATTACAGCAGCCACTACAGCGCTACTATTACAGCAGCCACTACAGCGCTACTATTACAGCAGCTACTACAGCGCTACTATTACAGCAGCTACTACAGGGCTACTATTACAGCAGCTACTACAGGGCTACTATTACAGCAGCCACTATAGCGCTACTATTACAGCAGCCACTACAGCGCTACTATTACAGCAGCTACTATTACAGCAGCTACTACAGGGCTACTATTACAGCAGCTACTACAGCGCTACTATTACAGCAGCTACTACAGCGCTACTATTACAGCAGCCACTACAGCGCTACTATTACAGCAGCTACTACAGCGCTACTATTACAGCAGCCACTACAGCGCTACTATTACAGCAGCTACTACAGGGCTATTATTACAGCAGCTACTACAGGGCTACTATTACAGCAGCCACTACAGCGCTACTATTACAGCAGCCACTACAGCGCTACTATTACAGCAGCCACTACAGCGCTACTATTACAGCAGCTACTACAGGGCTACTATTACAGCAGCCACTACAGTGCTACTATCACAGCAGCTACTACAGCGCTACTATTACAGCAGCCACTACAGCGCTACTATTACAGCAGCTACTACAGCGCTACTATTACAGCAGCCACTACAGCGCTACTATTACAGCAGCTACTACAGCGCTACTATTACAGCAGCCACTACAGCGCTACTATTACAGCAGCTACTACAGGGCTACTATTACAGCAGCTACTACAGGGCTACTATTACAGCAGCCACTACAGCGCTACAATTACAGCAGCCACTACAGCGCTACTATTACAGCAGCTACTATTACAGCAGCCACTACAGCGCTACTATTACAGCAGCTACTACAGGGCTACTATTACAGCAGCTACTACAGGGCTACTATTACAGCAGCCACTACAGCGCTACTATTACAGCAGCCACTACAGCGCTACTATTACAGCAGCTACTATTACAGCAGCCACTACAGCGCTACTATTACAGCAGCTACTATTACAGCAGCCACTACAGCGCTACTATTACAGCAGCTACTACAGTGCTACTATTACAGCAGCCACTACAGTGCTACTATTACAGCAGCCACTACAGTGCTACTATTACAGCAGCTACTACAGCGCTACTATTACAGCAGCCACTACAGCGCTACTATTACAGCAGCTACTACAGCGCTACTATTACAGCAGCCACTACAGCGCTACTATTACAGCAGCTACTACAGCGCTACTATTACAACAGCTACAACAGCACTACTATCACAACAGCTACTGCAGCGCTACTACTGCTACTACAGCACTACTATTACAGCAGCTACTGCAGTGCTACTACTGCTACTACAGCACTAGTACTACTTCTTGAGTTCTATTACTACTACTTCTACTACAGCTACTGCAGCACTACTACTACAGCACTAATACTACTTCTGAAGTACTATCACTACTACTACTGCTGCTACTACTGTTAATCTGGAGCCGCAGGTTGATGGAGGGGTCAGCACTACTACTGCTACTGCAGCACTACTACTGCTACTACAGCTACTACTGGAGTACAACTGCCACTACAGCGTTACTACTACAGCTTCTAGGGTACTACTACTGCTACAGTGCTACTACTACTACTACTACTACTAATGCTGCAACTACAGTACTACTCATAATATAGTACTACTACAGTACTACTGCTGCTTGAGTACTACTACTACTGCTACTACTACTACTACTAGAGTAGTATTACTACTGGAGTACTACTGCTATAACTACTACTGCTACACTACTACTACTACTACTACTACTACTACTGGAGTATTATTATTAGTAGAGTAATACTATTACTACTACTACTACTACTACTGCCATTGCTAATAGAGTACTACCGCTATTACTAGAGTACTATTGCTAACACTGGAGTAATACTATTACTAGAGTACTATTACTGGAAGAATACTGCCACTAGAGTACTGCTACTAGAGTACTGCTACTATTACTAGGGTACTTCTAATACTAGGGTAGTGCAATTGGCACTTGGCGGGGCTCTAACTGACATGGATAACTGGATACTGAGGACCATCGTGTCCGGGGTTCTGACTCGTCCACTTCCATTTTCTGTAACCCAGGGAGGTTCTGGAGCTGTCCGGGGTTCTGACCCGACCAGGCAGCAGTGGGGGAGATGTAGGGCGCCTCTCACCCTGATCTTGTAGCGTCCCGGTCTCCCATCGTCGTCCGTGTGCTGCAGGATCTGTCCCGGTTCCGGGGGGGAACCCAAGGGGGTCTCGGCCTTCCTCTTGAGGCCCTGGGGGGGCTGGCCCACACCGCACACCCCCAGAGAGACGGGATCGGGCTCTTCGTCCACCTGACAGAAACAAACAGCTCTGTCAGCTACAGGTCTTTATGCTTCTAATGACACCATGATGTAGCAGGAAGGTTCTGGTTCTGATGAACCAACAACTCACCGCAGGGTAGCTCATCCCCACGCCGTGGATGCCTATACTGGCAGGCGTCTCCATGGCGACGCTGGTGCCTTGCTCAGGCTTAATGGTGGGGTTGAGGACAGCCTTCTTCTCCTTTAGGTTGAGGACCAGGCCCAGCTCTGGCAGCGGCAGGCAGGATGGCCGGGTGAGTCCGAACAGCGTGTAGTAGAGGTTAACGGCGTCGCAGCGCAGGCGCCAGTCATGGGCGGTACCTGAGGAAGAGGAGGAACCGACCCGGTTTATCTAGAGGAGCTTTGAGCTGTTGGTTCTGGCAGAAGCTCCATATCAATAAACACCTGTCCCTGCAGAATAACGCTGTCCACACCTGTCCCTGCATACCAGCGCTGTCCACACCTGTCACTACAGACTAACGCTGTCCACACCTGTCTCTAGATACCAACGCTGTCCACACCTCTCTCTACATACCAACACTGTCCACACCTCTCTCTACATACCAACACTGTCCACACCTGTCATAACAGACCAACGCTATCCACACCTGTCTCTAGATACCAACGCTGTCCACACCTGTCTCTAGATACCAACACTGTCCACACCTCTCTCTACATACCAACACTGTCCACACCTCTCTCTACATACCAACACTGTCCACACCTGTCATAACAGACCAACGCTATCCACACCTGTCTCTAGATACCAACGCTGTCCACACCTGTCTCTAGATACCAACACTGTCCACACCTCTCTCTACATACCAACACTGTCCACACCTGTCACTACAGACCAACGCTGTCCACATCTGTCCCTGCAGAATAACGCTGTCCACACCTGTCACTACAGACCAACGCTGTCCACACCTGTCACTACAGACCAAGGCTGTCCACACCTGTCCCTGCATACCAACGCTGTCCACACCTGTCACTACAGACTAACGCTGTCCACACCTGTCACTACAGACTAACGCTGTCCACACCTGTCTCTAGATACCAACGCTGTCCACACCTGTCTCTAGATACCAACACTGTCCACACCTGTCACTACAGACCAACGCTGTCCACACCTGTCCCTGCATACCAACGCTGTCCACACCTGTCACTACAGACTAACGCTGTCCACACCTGTCTCTAGATACCAACGCTGTCCACACCTGTCTCTAGATACCAACACTGTCCACACCTCTCTCTAATTACCAACACTGTCCACACCTGTCACTACAGACCAACGCTGTCCACATCTGTCCCTGCAGAATAACGCTGTCCACACCTGTCACTACAGAACAACGCTGTCCACACCTGTCCCTGCATACCAACGCTGTCCACACCTGTCACTACAGACTAACGCTGTCCACACCTGTCTCTAGATACCAACGCTGTCCACACCTCTCTCTACATACCAACACTGTCCACACCTGTCATAACAGACCAGCGCTATCCACACCTGTCTCTAGATACCAACGCTGTCCACACCTCTCTACATACCAACACTGTCCACACCTGTCCCTGCATACCAACGCTGTCCACACCTGTCACTACAGACTAACGCTGTCCACAGCTGTCTCTAGATACCAACGCTGTCCACACCTGTCTCTAGATACCAATGCTGTCCACACCTCTCTCTACATACCAACACTGTCCACACCTGTCCCTGCATACCAACGCTGTCCACACCTGTCACTACAGACTAACGCTGTCCACACCCGTCTCTAGATACCAACGCTGTCCACACTTGTCTCTAGATACCAACACTGTCCACACCTCTCTCTACATACCAACACTGTCCACACCTGTCACTACAGACCAACGCTTTCCACATCTGTCCCTGTAGAATAACGCTGTCCACACCTGTCACTAGAGAGCAATGCTGTCCACATCTGTCCCTGTAGAATAACGCTGTCCACACCTGTCACTAGAGAGCAATGCTGTCCACACCTGTCCCTGCAGACCAACGCTGTCAACACCTGTCACTACAGACTAACGCTGTCCACACCTGTCACTACAGACTAACGCTGTCCACACCTGTCTCTACAGACTAACGCTGTCCACACCTGTCTCTACATACCAACACTGTCCACACCTGTCACTACAGACTAACGCTGTCCACACCTGTCCCTGCAGACCAACGCTGTCCACACCTGTCACTACAGACTAACGCTGTCCACACCTGTCTCTACATACCAACACTGTCCACACCTGTCACTACAGACCAACGCTGTCCACATCTGTCCCTATAGAATAACGCTGTCCACACCTGTCACTACAGAGCAATGCTGTCCACACCTGTCCCTGCAGACCAACGCTGTCCCCACCTGTCCCTGCAGACCAGCGCTGTCCACACCTGTCCCTGTAGAAGAACGCTGTCTACACCGGTCTCTATAGAACTAAACTCTCCCCAACTGTCGCTGAGCCAGCATGGATAAAGACAGCTAAGACTGTCATTCTCAAACATTCTCATAAAATAGTTTTCATATATTATAACATATAAAGCTGACTAATATCTTCTCCATTATTAAACCGCTAAATTTTTTTTTAGCTTTGTGACACAATTTTGGAACATGGAAACACAGATTTACCTTCACAACCTCAGAAGGGCAAGATTTATGTACACAATCAAACCTAGACATTAAATTATGTTTAGTCTATATGTTAGAGCACTGCACTGCAGTCCTGGAGGTTCTGAGTTCAAGCCCCACCCCCACAGACTGCCACTCTGGGTCCCTGGGCAAAGACCCTTAACCCCACTCTGCTCCCTGGGCGCCGCACAATGGCAGCCCACTGCTCCCCAAGGGGATGGGTTAAATGCAGAGAGTGAATTTCATCACTCTATAGTTGCAGTGGAATGACAAATTTGGATTCTATTAATTCTTTATCCTGCATTTTGTACCTGGCAGAAATCATGGAGTCATTATTATGTGTTAAAAAACTCTTCTCTGATTCCTTTGGGCTCTGACTTAATCAAAGCATCTAGCTAGAAGGAGCTACCTCTACGAACCCAACACGGTTGGGTTCTTGGGTTCCTGGCAGACAAAGGGGTCTGAGCAGGGGTGGGTGACATATCGAATGAACTGGGTGTTCAATAGTTTAAAATGACTTCATGGCAACCATCGAGTTCAAACGCCGTCTGCATTTATTTTACTGATTTTATTTTTCCCCACACACTTTGAATGCATCATAAACCCCTCCTCCAAACAGGATTGTGTTCAGGCACTCTACAGAAACCGGCAAACTAAATATGGCGGCAGCAGGAGTTTCAGCTGAGCGATATATGACAGTGGTGTGGAATCAGACCGAGGACTTAGAGCTAAAGGCGCTCAATTTTAATAAAACCATTGCTCCAAACGGCAGCAGTACATATTTATTCCACCATCTAAAACTCGTCGCCTGCTATATGAAGAATGTTGTAAATTCTGCATGTCAGCATCTCCTCGCATCAATTAAAACGATCAATCAATCAGCGGTGAAGCCGATGTGAAGCGATCCCATATAAGAGACACAGGAAGACATGGAGGGAAATCACAGACGCAGTTTACGAGCTAATTTCAAGGTTTATTAGATGCTCTAACAGCCCGGATGATGGTTCAGAGGTTTTACAGGCGTTTGCTAAACTTGGCAATGTTCTCAACTTTACTACTTTTTATAATAAAGATCAACGCTAATAGATGCTCTGATCTTTGGAAGCTATTTCCACTTTAGTTTTTCGAATTTGAGGTCAATTACTTTTTTTAATTAAGCACAAAATAGCCTTTTTATTTATTATTGCGTGTTTTGGTTTCCTGTTTGGTTCCTGGGATCTTGTTAAAGGTATAATTCTGACACCCAAAGACAGAATGAGGCAGAAAAGCTTTGATCTGGTTCAAATAAAAGGTTTAAAGTTTAAATGAGTTTATTTTATGCACCCTGCTGATTCTGAAGGTCCTTTTAAAATATTGTGATTATAGCCCAGAATTATTGTGATGTAATGTCTGACCTCTGACCACTGGTGCCGGGTTTTCTGGCACCGGGGGTCCGACCGGGCCCCCCAGAACCGATGGCTCCCCATCCTGACCACAGAGACAATGCAGAGCTGGATAATGGGCCCTCTGCGGCGCCAGAACCAACCAGAGCCAGAGGACTGGTTGGACTCAAGCCCACGACCCAAACAGCCCGGCCGGTTGGGGATGGGGGTGGCAATAAATCAGCAGCTCCAAGCGTACGGGGCCGACCTTCAGTGGGAAAACATCATCCTGTGAGCGTGTGTTACGAGCGGGGCCAGCTCTCATTACGCACTGTTTAAGCTAACCACAATATTTAAGCTGGCAGCAGCAGCAGGGCCGCCCACCGGTCCGCCGCTAACCGGGACCCTCCTCCTCCTCCACTTGGAAACCACAGCTGGCCCCTAGACCTCAGGCCTGGAAGGAAACTGAAGCTGTGAACATATTTATGATTCTGGACAGGAACCTTGGCGCTGCTGGATGGCCGCGTTAGCAAGCTGGAGGAACAGCCGCCCCCCCGGTAAGAAAAGAAACACTGAAACCTGAGGAGACAATGGGGGAAGAACATGGAGGACGACCAGCAGATAGGAGGCCCCGTAGGAGACCAGGGGAACCAAGAAGGTCCCTGGACTGAACCCTGCAGCAGGACTGACCAATCAGAGGGGAGAACTGCGGTCATTAGTCCCTGAAACCATCAGCTTCCACACTTCTGTCATCGGCCCCGCCACCCCCCCCAGGGGCCCCTGGTTGTGGTTCCTCTCAGGGCTGCTGCTCCTCACCTGAGTTCATCAGCCTCCACAGCTGATCCACCAGAGCCTCGGTGCACAGGCCAGAGTCGGCTGCCTTGGTGAAGGGGGGGTTCCTACTCAGCATGCCCAGAACCTTGTGTCTACAGGGAGAAGAACACAGCAGGATCGGATCAGAACCTCAGGATTCTACTGGGACCAAAAAGCTGAACAGAACCAGGCTGACCTGACGTAGTGAACCGGGTCGCTTTGAACCAGGTCCAGCAGCCACTGCAGGTCTGTGGAGCTCCTCTCAACTGCAGACAGAGAACACAGCTGCCTTTTGTATCTATGCTTCTTTTTCTATGTCTGCCTCTGTCTCCTTGAACCCCAGTGGGCCTCAGCAGATGGCCGCTCACACTGAGCCTGGTTCTGCTGGAGGTTTCTTCCTGTTCAAAGGGAGTTTTTCCTCTCCACTGTCGCTACAAGCATGCTTAGTGTGAGGGATTGCTGAAGAGTCAATGAGTCGATGCAATCAGCTGGTTTTCCTAAGATAGAAAACTTTGAATCAATCTGACTGGATGATCTGGTTGAACTGGAAAGTGACCTGAGATGACATGATGTGAATTGGAGCTATAGAAATAAACTGAATTGAATTGAATCACTGAGACACAGCAGGCGGAACCACCACAACACCTGAACCCTGGTGTTGTGGACCCAGAAGCCGGATCCGCGGCCAGGAGCCGGGTCCGCGGCCAGGAGCCGGGTCCACGGCCAGGAGCCGTGTCCGCTTCCAGGAGCCGGGTCCACGGCCTCTATTGAATACCGTTGTTCTTCAAACACCTCGGCTGCCTGAGATCCGAACAGAAAGCTTCTACAACCACCCTGGGAACCGGAACCACTTCCTACCCGTGGTGTAGTCCACCAGAGCCTCCAACGCAGAAAGACGGACGTCTACGAAGTGTCCGTACTCAGCGTAGGCCCTGAAGAGGGACGGGTCGCTGGGAATGTGACCGTTCTTCTGCAGCTGACGGATGGCCTTCAGGCAGCTGGGGACACAACAATCAGCTTTACTGGTTCTACTGGTCTACTCAGAGAAGCAGAGGGCCCCGTCTGCTCCCTACCTCACAGTGATGGTGTTCCTGAAGCTGGGCAGCAGCTTCTCCATGTTCAGGAAGCGGGTGATCTCCTCCAGGATGAGGCGGACGTCCGGGTTCAGGTTCTCCACGGTCCGGACCTCGTTGTTGATGCTGATGGCCGGAGTCAGCGCGTTGGTCAGCGCCTCGATCAGCTCAGCCCGGTAGTAGTTGTCTGAGAACTGGACACAAGGTGGAGGAGAGGTCAGGAGGTTCTGGCTGACCCAGACGGGCATCAGAACCAGAAAAGGCCCGGTTCTGACCAGTCTGCCTACCTTGTTCTTCCGGTTGTCGTTATACTTGATGAGATCCAGGATGAAGTTGAGAACGTCTTTAGGACACAGGTTCTGCACGTCCCTGAGTAACGCCATGGCAACCGGCATGGTCTGAAACCAACAACACAAAGAGCACAGCTGGTTGGAGGCCTGCAGAACCGGCCGAGTTCTGATGGGTTGGGCATGAACAGAACCACCGTCTGTACCTTCTGCAGGAAGTAGCTCTGGAAGTTGATGAAGTTGTTGGTTCTGACGATGTTGGGGCAGCTCTTACAGCAGAACATTCTGGTGAACAGAGACTTCATGGCTGGTGGACCCTGCCATGTGCTCACCATGGCGTTGGCGATCTGCAGACAGAACAGAACCGGTCGGTGGGCTAGAGTTTAGTTCAGCTGTCGGAGCGAGGCCCGTGTCCTGGATTTCCCTCACAGGGAACCATCTGGGTCATGGTAGGTTGGGGAGTGAAGTGGACAGGGATCGGGGCAACTGGAACCCGTTCCCCTGCAATGGTCTTGAAGAGGAACTAAGGCACAGCATGGTCGGGTTCTGCTGGTACCGGTAGAGACCTACCTTGGCCAGGCAGAAGCAGGCCTGCATGCGGACCTTGTAGAAACACTGTTCCTGCTCCAGGATGTCCGTCAGAGCTAGTCTGGAGGCGGGGGTGGGGAACTTCTCCAACGCTGTGATGGCTTCCTCCTAGGAGACAGAAAACAGCTGGGGTAACCATGGAAACGGCGGGAAAACCTCTACCTCGACTAGCATTAGAAGATCTAGGATGGTCCTGACTGAGGACGTCAGGCTGTCGGGTCTAAGAACCTGGCTGCAAATTTCAGAGTGAGAGAAAAGTTTCTTCATCTAGAGGACGACTTCCTACTTCCCTGGTGTTCATGGATGGATTAAAGCCCGGTACCAGGACCGCCCCGACTGGACCAGTGACCAAGCTGCAGGTCAGAGGCTCCTCCCCGCCTACCTGTGCCACCACGTCCCTCTCGTATCGCAGCTGGTACTGCCACATGAAGTCGGCCTGCTCGAACTCCACCTTCCTCAGGATGGACATGTCCGGGTCGATCCTGATCCACAGCAGAGGAGAGTCGGCGCTGCAGAGAAAAACACAGGACACAAGACATCAGCGCGGGATTCCAACTCCGCCGATCAGGCTGAAGGTCTTACTCCATAGCAGAGAGGTCCATGTCCACTTCTTCTCCATTCATCAGGGGAATCTTCTTCTTCTTGTTCCTGTTCAACAGTCAGAGGGTAAATCCATCAGAGCATAAGTGCGGCAGCGGGACGCTCCAGAACCTTCTGCTACCTTCTGCTCTTGGAGTGGCAGGGGATGTCATGCTTCAGGCTGTTCTCCTCTATCTGCAGCGTGTGGTTGAAGGAGCCATCCAGCTCCTGGACCGTCACCTTGATGGGGCCCTTCGGAGACAGGAGGAGAAGTTAGAGCGGGACACCTCACATTCTGCAGCCCGCCCACCCGCTCCCGCAGCTTACCACATATTTCTGGGTTCCAGAGGACGTGTAGTCCTGGCGGATCTCCAGCTCCAGAACGTTCCTCTTCCTGTTGAAAGCAAAGCTGCCGAAAAACTTCACCACGCCGCTCTGATCTCTGCTCAGAAGGAGTCAAGGCTGAACGGGCAGGAAGATCTGCTTGGAAAGAAGGGAACATGTGCAGCGGTTCTGGAAGGATACACCCACTGCTTGATCAGAGGGCCGATGTCTTTGCCGGAGACGTTGGAGATGGACTTGAGGAAGGCGTGGGTGGACAGCAGCATCTGGCTCCACATGTGGCTCTGGTACTTCTGAGAGGACGCTGTGCTGGCCAGGCTCAGCAGCTTGTTGAAGACCTTCAGGAGGACAGAGAGGCAGATTGAGATAGGGAGAGCGAGCGGGACAGAACCGTGGAGGGAGCGAGTGGGACCTGCAGCATGAACTCCATGCTGATCCGGTTCTCAATCAGCCTCATCACCAGGTGGGCCTTGCACTGGAACATCCTGAAGTACTCCCAGGACAGAGTGTGGGGGTGCTTGATGGAGAAGTGGAGGTGGGGAGTAGGACTGAAAGAGAGAGAGGCCTGGTCATCACTCTGCTGGACCTAGATCTATGTTCTCAGAGGGAGCTGAGCTTAGGGGTCAATCAAAGGTTGTGTGGTGAGAAGCCGCCGTCAGCAGGAGGTCCTTACTTGTCCTTTTCTTTGCCTCCACTGAAGGTGGGGTGCAGCAGAACGCCTCCCATCTTCAGCTCGTAGTCCACGATCCTGTCCAGCTCCTGGAAAACAGAAAACAGCATCTAAACGAACATCTGGAGGTTAGAGAGGCTGCACCTGCTGGGGACACATCAGAGCACAGAGTGGTGGAACGGCCTAGTCAAAGCCGTCAGAGAGGGAGATCCATCACAGGGAGATCCAAAGAGAGGGAGATCCATTACAGAGAGGGAGATCCACAGAGAGGGAGATCCAAAGAGAGGGAGATCCAAAGAGAGGGAGATCCACAGAGAGGGAGATCCATTACAGAGAGGGAGATCCACAGAGAGGGAGATCCACAGAGAGGGAGATCCAAAGAGAGGGAGATCCAAAGAGAGGGAGATCCACAGAGAGGGAGATCCAAAGAGAGGGAGATCCATTACAGAGAGGGAGATCCAAAGAGAGGGAGATCCACAGAGAGGGAGATCCAAAGAGAGGGAGATCCATTACAGAAAGGGAGATCCACAGAGAGGGAGATCCACAGAGAGGGAGATCGATCACAGGGAGATCCACAGAAAGGGAGATCTACAGAGAGGGAGATCGATCACAGGGAGATCCAAAGAGAGGGAGATCCACAGAGAGGGAGATCCAAAGAGAGGGAGATCCATTACAGAAAGGGAGACCCACAGAGAGGGAGATCGATCACAGGGAGATCCAAAGAGAGGGAGATCCACAGAGAGGGAGATCCAAAGAGAGGGAGATCCATTACAGAAAGGGAGATCCACAGAGAGGGAGATCGATCACAGGGAGATCAACAGAAAGGGAGATCTACAGAGAGGGAGATCGATCACAGGGAGATCCAAAGAGAGGGAGATCCACAGAGAGGGAGATCCAAAGAGAGGGAGATCCATTACAGAGAGGGAGATCCACAGAGAGGGAGATCCAAAGAGAGGGAGATCCAAAGAGAGGGAGATCCACAGAGAGGGAGATCCAAAGAGAGGGAGATCCACAGAGAGGGAGATCCACAGAGAGGGAGATCCAAAGAGAGGGAGATCCACAGAGAGGGAGATCCAAAGAGAGGGAGATCCACAGAGAGGGAGATCCACAGAGAGGGAGATCCACAGAGAGGGAGATCCATTACAGAGAGGGAGATCCACAGAGAGGGAGATCCAAAGAGAGGGAGATCCACAGAGAGGGAGATCCAAAGAGAGGGAGATCCATTACAGAAAGGGAGATCCACAGAGAGGGAGATCCACAGAGAGGGAGATCCACAGAGAGGGAGATCCAAAGAGAGGGAGATCCACAGAGGAGATCCATCACATCACACTTTCAGTTTATACAGATCCTGAGCTGATTTCAAAATGGGTGAAGCAGGTCAGACCAGATCTGGGAAAGTTGGAGCGCTCCAACTGGTACCGCCGGGCTGGTACCGCTACCGCCGGCCTGGTACCGCTACCGCCTGCCTGGTACCGCTACCGCCCGCCTGGTACCGCTACCGCCCGCCTGGTACCGCTACTGCCGGCCTGGTATGGCTACCACTGGCCTGGTGTCACTACCGCCGGCCTGGTACCGCTACCGCCCGCCTGGTACCGCTACTGCCGGCCTGGTATGGCTACCACTGGCCTGGTGTCACTACCGCCGGCCTGGTACCGCTACCGCCGGCCTGGTACGGCTGCCGCCGGTCTGGTACGGCTACTGCCGGCCTGGTATCGCTACCGCCGGCCCGGTATGGCTACCGCCGGCCTGGTATCGCTACCGCCGGCCCGGTATGGCTACTGCCGGCCTGGTATGGCTACTGCCGGCCTGGTATCGCTACCGCCGGCCCGGTATGGCTACCGCCGGCCTGGTACGGCTACTGCCGGGCTGGTACTGCTACCGCCGGCCTGGTACCGCTACTGGTACCGCTACCGCCCGCCTGCTACCTCTACCGCCGGCCTGGTACCGCTACCGCCGGGCTGGTACCGCTACCGCCGGCCTGGTATCGCTACTGGTACCGCTACCGCCCGCCTGGTACCGCTACCGCCGGCCTGGTACCGCTACTGGTACCGCTACCGCCGGCCTGGTACCGCTACCGCCGGCCTGGTACCGCTACCGCCGGCCTGGTATCGCTACTGCCGGCCTGGTATCGCTACCGCTTGTCTGGTATCGCTACCGCCGGCCTGGTGTCGCTACCGCCGGCCTGGTACCACCGGCCTGGGGCTGAGGGGGGCTCAGAGAAACCATGAAAGCTGTGGTTCTTTCTGTGGGTCCATGTAACATTGAGCAGAAAGAAAGCAAAGCAGCACCTCTTTGATCCAGTGGCGGTATTCATTGACTCCAAAGGTCTTCTTCAGGTAGAGGCCGTAGATGTAGCCAGAGATGCCCTTCAACACCCACTCATCAGCCCTGCAGGAGGAAACACAGGAGGTGAAAAGGAGGAGGTTTAACAGAGGGAGACGGAGGTTTAACGCAGGGAGGAGGAGCTTGAACACGGGGAGGAGGAAGTTGAATACCGGAAGGAGGAGGATGAACACGGGGAGGAGGAGGTTGAACACGGGGAGGAGGAGGTTGAACACGGGGAGGAGGAGGTTGAACACGGGGAGGAGGAGGTTGAACACGGGGAGGAGAGATTGAACACGGGGAGGAGAGATTGAACACGGGGAGGAGAGATTGAACACGGGGAGGAGGAGGTTGAACACGGGGAGGAGGAGGTTGAACACGGGGAGGAGGAGGTTGAACACGGGGAGGAGAGATTGAACACGGGGAGGAGAGATTGAACACAGGGAGGAGGAGGTTGAACACGGGGAGGAGGAGGTTGAACACAGGGAGGATGTTGGATTAATTGTACATAAGTTATTCTACTTTAATCATATTACTTTAATCATATTATACTTACCCATTTTGTTATCTCTATCTTACTCATATTACAAAGAGTGTTAAAACATTTAATTTTGTTTGCTGTGTCATTAATGTTTTGCTGAAAGTCTGTACAGGAGGGGTGCTGACTGCTGAGGTAACAGATGCCGTTAAGGGTGTGGAGGAGCATGGAGAACTGTGCAACCAGATAAGGAGAGGGATTCTCCCTATCTTATGATGTTGTATGATGTTGTACGAAAGTTCTGGTTTCAACTGGGTTCGTTCCCTCCCCTTTTAGCGGTTGAAACCACATTGTAATCAGGGCGTTCCTTCAATAAAAAAAGCTTGGAGAGCAGAGACTGCTTCAGAGTGGGTTGGAGATTGTAACTGAATGCAGTTTCTGATCCCCTCTCCTTGCAAGTGAATTATACTCAATTCTCTGTGTCTTTCTTTGTGCAGGTTGCTGAATAAGGTGTTTGGTGTTTAAACCTAACAGAGGAGGAGGTTGAACACGGGGAGGAGGAGGTTGAACACAGGGAGGAGGAGGTTGAACACGGGGAGGAGGAGGTTGAACACGGGGAGGAGGAGGTTGAACACGGGGAGGAGGAGGTTGAACACGGGGAGGAGGAGGTTGAACACGGGGAGGAGGAGGTTGAACACGGGGAGGAGGAGGAGGTTGAACACGGGGAGGAGGAGGTTGAACACGGGGAGGAGGAGGTTGAACACAGGGAGGAGGAGGAGGTTGAACACAGGGAGGAGGAGGAGGTTGAACACGGGGAGGAGGAGGTTGAACACGGGGAGGAGGAGGTTGAACACAGGGAGGAGGTCAGTCTGCAGCATTTATTGCCCTCCTGGATCAGGCTGGGTTTAGCTTCATCGAGCGCCCTGCAGCCTCAATGAATGATGAGGTCAGAGGTCATCTCCATGGCTGTTAAAATGGCTGCAAAACCTCCTGCTGAGCTGAACTTTGTCTCCCTCCCTCCTTTTAATCTGACTTTCTAGTTTGCTCTAACGCAGCAGGTCGGGCCTGTGATCAGACGCTTAATGCTGTGCAGGGCTAACATGATGCAGACAGGTCAGCCTCACCAGGACATCCTGGAGATGAAACAGCCAAAGAACTGCTGGGCCAGGGCCTGAGCCAGACAGCGGCGGGTCTGCGGGGTCTGGTCGATGATGGTAGGGCTGTGCAGCAGGTTGGTGCTAAAACACAAAGGAAACACGTCACAGTTGACCCTGGGACGAGAGGTCAAAAAGCAGCAGCTCTCACCCCACCTGAAGATGCTCATGGAGGCGTAGGACGACACCTGCACGTAGGCCTCATCCACAAACACAGTCTTGAAGCAGGAATATGGGTAGCGGCATGTCAGGATCTCCTCGTAGAACTCAAAGATCTCATGCAGGTAGGACATGGAGTGTTTGAGCAGAGGAAGCAGCTGAGGCAGGCAGAAATGGGTCACCTGCAGAACAGAGGACAGCAAATGAAGCAGCTCTACCATGACACCTGGTGGTCATTACAAGAACAGCAAGAGCAGCTCCACCTGCCCTGCAGGAGCAGTGTCCAAACATCCGCCCTGACCCCTAGATCCCTCCATAGCTATATAGAGCAGGGTCCGCCCCAAAACCTAGATCCCTCCATCGCTATATAGAGCGGGGTCCGCCGTAACCCCTAGAGCCCTCCGTCGCTATATAGAGCGGGGTCCGCCCCAACCCCTGGATCCCTCCATCGCTATATAGAGCGGGGTCCGCCCCAACCCCAATATCCCTCCATCGCTATATAGAGCGGGGTCCGCCCTAACCCCAATATCCCTCCATCGCTATATAGAGCGGGGTCCGCCCCAACCCCTGGATCCCTCCATCGCTATATAGAGCGGGGTCCGCCCCAACCCCAATATCCCTCCATCGCTATATAGAGCGGGGTCCGCCCCAACCCCTAGATCACTCCGTCGCTATATTGAGCGGGGTCCGCCCCAACCCCTAGATCCCTCCGTCGGTTTATAGAGCGGGGTCCGCCCCAACCCCTAGATCCCTCCATCGCTATATTGAGCGGGGTGCGCCCCAACCCCTAGATCCCTCCGTCGGTTTATAGAGCGGGGTCCGCCCCAATCCCTAGATCCCTCCATCGCTATATAGAGCGGGGTCCGCCCCAACCCCAATATCCCTCCGTCGCTATATAGAGCGGGGTCCGCCCCAACCCCAATATCCCTCCGTCGCTATATAGAGCGGGGTCCGCCCCAACCCCTAGATCCCTCCGTCGGTTTATAGAGCGGCCATCCATCCATCCATCCTCCATCCAGCCATCATCCATACATACATCATCCATCCATCCATCCATCCATCCATCCATCCTCCATCCAGCCATCATCCATACATACATCATACATCCATCCATCCATCCATCCATCCATCATTCATCCATCCATCATCCATCCATCCAGCCATCCATCCATCATACATCCATCATACATACATCCATCCATCCATCCATCTATCCATCATCCATCCATCCATCATCCATCCATCCATCATGCATCCATCCATCATGCATCCATCCATCCTCCACCCATCATCCATCCATCCATCATTCATCCATCCATCATCCATCCATCCATCATTCATCCATCCATCATACATCCATCCATCATTCATCCATCCATCATGCATCCATCCATCCTCCACCCATCATCCATCCATCCATCATTCATCCATCCATCATCCATCCATCCATCATTCATCCATCCATCATACATCCATCCATCATTCATCCATCCATCATCCATCCATCCATCAATCCATCCATCATCATCCATCCATCATTCATCCATCCATCATTCATCCATCCATCATTCATCCATCCATCCATCATGCATCCATCATGCATCCATCATGCATCCATCATGCATCCATCCATCCATCATTTATCCATCCATCATACATCCATCCATCCATCATTCATCCATCCATCCATCATTCATCCATCCATCCATCATTCATCCATCCATCCATCATTCATCCATCCATCATTCATCCATCCATCCATCCATCATCCATCCATCATACATCCATCATACATCCATCATGCATCCATCATGCATCCATCCATCCATCATCCATCCATCCATTCATCCATCCATCATTCATTCATCCATCCATCATTCATTCATTCATCAATCAATCCATCATACATCCATCATCCATCCATCATTTATCCACCCATCATACATCCATCCATCCATCATTCATCCATCCATCCATCATTCATCCATCCATCCATCCATCATTCATCCATCCATCATTCATCCATTCATCCATCCATCCATCATCCATTCATCCATCCATCCATCCATCATTCATCCACCCATCCATTCATCCATCCATCCATCATCCATCCATCCATCATCCATCCATCCATCATCCATCCATCCATCCATCATCCATTTATCCATCCATCCATCATTCATCCATCCATCCATCCATCCATCATCCATTCATCCATCCATCCATCATACATCCATCCATCCATCATTCATCCATCCATCCATCCATCATCCATCCATCCATCATCCATCCATTCATCATCCATCCATCATACATCCATCATGCATCCATCATGCATCCATCCATCCATCCTCCATCCAGCCATCATCCATACATACATCATACATCCATCCATCCATCCATCCATCCATCATTCATCCATCCATCATCCATCCATCCAGCCATCCATCCATCATACATCCATCATACATACATCCATCCATCCATCCATCTATCCATCATCCATCCATCCATCATCCATCCATCCATCATGCATCCATCCATCATGCATCCATCCATCCTCCACCCATCATCCATCCATCCATCATTCATCCATCCATCATCCATCCATCCATCATTCATCCATCCATCATACATCCATCCATCATTCATCCATCCATCATGCATCCATCCATCCTCCACCCATCATCCATCCATCCATCATTCATCCATCCATCATCCATCCATCCATCATTCATCCATCCATCATACATCCATCCATCATTCATCCATCCATCATCCATCCATCCATCAATCCATCCATCATCATCCATCCATCATTCATCCATCCATCATTCATCCATCCATCATTCATCCATCCATCCATCATGCATCCATCATGCATCCATCATGCATCCATCATGCATCCATCCATCCATCATTTATCCATCCATCATACATCCATCCATCCATCATTCATCCATCCATCCATCATTCATCCATCCATCCATCATTCATCCATCCATCCATCATTCATCCATCCATCATTCATCCATCCATCCATCCATCATCCATCCATCATACATCCATCATACATCCATCATGCATCCATCATGCATCCATCCATCCATCATCCATCCATCCATTCATCCATCCATCATTCATTCATCCATCCATCATTCATTCATTCATCAATCAATCCATCATACATCCATCATCCATCCATCATTTATCCACCCATCATACATCCATCCATCCATCATTCATCCATCCATCCATCATTCATCCATCCATCCATCCATCATTCATCCATCCATCATTCATCCATCCATCATTCATCCATTCATCCATCCATCCATCATCCATTCATCCATCCATCCATCCATCATTCATCCACCCATCCATTCATCCATCCATCCATCATCCATCCATCCATCATTCATCCATCCATCATCCATCCATCCATCATCCATCCATCCATCCATCATCCATTTATCCATCCATCCATCATTCATCCATCCATCCATCCATCCATCATCCATTCATCCATCCATCCATCATACATCCATCCATCCATCATTCATCCATCCATCCATCCATCATCCATCCATCCATCATCCATCCATTCATCATCCATCCATCATACATCCATCATGCATCCATCATGCATCCATCCATCCATCATCCATCCATCCATTCATCATTCATTCATCCATCCATCCATCATACATCCATACATCCATCTATCATTAATCCATCCATCATTCATCCATCCATCCATCATTCATCCATCCATCCATCATTCATCCATCCATCCATCATTCATCCATCCATCCATCCATCATTCATCCATCCATCATTCATCCATCCATCATTCATCCATTCATCCATCCATCCATCATCCATTCATCATTCATCCATCCATCCATCATTCATCCATCCATCCATTCATCCAACATCCATCCATCCAACATCCATCCATCCATCCATCATTCATCCACCCATCCATCATCCATTCATCCATCCATCCATCATCCACCCACCCTTCATCCATCCATCCATCATTCATCCATCCATCCATCATACATCCATCCATCATCCATCCATCCATCCATCATTCATCCATCCATCCATCATTCATCCATCCATCCATCATTCATCCATCCATCCATCCATCATCCATCCATCATACATCCATCATGCATCCATCATGCATCCATCCATCCATCATCCATCCATTCATCCATCCATCATTCATTCATCCATCCATCATTCATTCATTCATCAATCAATCCATCATACATCCATCATCCATCCATCATTTATCCACCCATCATACATCCATCCATCCATCATTCATCCATCCATCCATCATTCATCCATCCATCCATCCATCATTCATCCATCCATCACTCATCCATCCATCCATCACCCATCCATTCATCCATCCATCCATCATCCATTCATCCATCCATCCATCATTCATCCACCCATCCATTCATCCATCCATCCATCATCCATCCATCCATCATTCATCCATCCATCATCCATCCATCCATCATCCATCCATCCATCATCCATCCATCATTCATCCATCCATCCATCATCCATTTATCCATCCATCCATCATTCATCCATCCATCCATCCATCCATCCATCATCCATTCATCCATCCATCCATCATACATCCATCCATCCATCATTCATCCATCCATCCATCATTCATCCATCCATCCATCCATCCATCCATCATCCATCCATTCATCATCCATCCATCATACATCCATCATACATCCATTATACATCCATCATGCATCCATCCATCCATCATCCATCCATCCATTCATCATTCATTCATCCATCCATCCATCATACATCCATACATCCATCTATCATTAATCCATCCATCATTCATCCATCCATCATTCATCCATCCATCCATCATTCATCCATCCATCCATCCATCATTCATCCATCCATCATTCATCCATCCATCATTCATCCATTCATCCATCCATCCATCATCCATCCATCCATCATTCATCCATCCATCCATTCATCCAACATCCATCCATCCAACATCCATCCATCATTCATCCATCCATCCATCATCCATTCATCCATCCATCCATCCATCATTCATTCACCCATCCATCATCCATTCATCCATCCATCCATCATACACCCACCCTTCATCCATCCATCCATCATTCATCCATCCATCCATCATACATCCATCCATCATCCATCCATCCATCCATCATCCATTCATCCATCCATCATACATCCATCCATCCATCCATCATTCATCCATCCATCCATCCATCCATCATCTATCCATCCATCCATCCATCCATCCATCTAAAGTGAGTGGAGATAAAGGGTTGTGAATTGAATCATAAATAAAGATTTGTCCATCAAGCACAGCTGAATGAAGCTGCTTCTGACTGAATCTGGGTACGCACCTCGTGCATGTAGGGGTCTACCAGGATTTCAAAGGGCCCCACAGCCAGGGAGATGTTGGGGGCCGCAGTGGGGATGGGGAGGACATAGTGGAAGGTCTTCTTCCTCATGTCGTGGGTGTAGATGGTCTCCATCAGGTCCCCACAGGACACGGCCACCATGGATGCATCCACAGTGAACTCCAGCTTCCAGGTACACAGCTCCGAATAGGAGTCCACACAGGGGAACCAGAACCTGGGGGAGGAGGAGACACGGTGAGGGCAGGAGACTCTGGGACATGGAACAGTTGCAGGATGTGCTCCAACTTCCCGTCTCACCTGGTGGAGTTCTGGTATCCAAAGGAGAAGACGTGGGCCCCCCTCTCCGCCATGCTGCCCTCCACATCAGGAACAACAAAGTGGAGCCCCCCTTTGGGCTGGTCCAGGGAGAACTCAATGTAAACCTTCAGCACCTTCAGATCTGGACACAGGCAGGAACAACCTCAGATAGCCCCCAGAGTCGGAGCGGCACCGCCAGCCTGACCTGCTGCAGGTCATGTTGAAGGCAGTGGAGCCATGGTCTCACCGTCTCCCTGCTTCCAGAGCTCAGAGGGAACTTTGATCACCAGTTCTCCGTTCCCAGCATCCGGGTCCACTGCACTGACTGCTGCCGTGTAGGCACTGGAGAAGTAGTTCAGGTTCCGCCTGTTCACACACAGAGCAGGCGGAGCTTAAAGCAGCTCCTTCTACACCCGAGGTCAAACTGAGGAGATGACCTCCTTCTCCTCTGGCTCCTCCCATTGCTCCAACACAGCCAGAAGCTACCAACTACCTCCTCCATCTCTGATGCGTTTGGTTCTGTTGGTCCAACCATCAAAGAAAGCACAGCTAATAACTAGCCAGTCAGCCATTATAACCTGACCTGGCCTACCACCCAGATGGAGCTGAACCCCCGCCCCCTCAGCCACAGGGCTGCTTCTACTCACTGCTTGGACTCGCTGTGGCACACCTCCAGGGTGGGGTCATTGTAGATGAACGGTGCCTCCAGCTCGTTGACTCTCACCCTGTAGATGCGACACTGTTTGCTGTTGAGCTTGATCCGGTTCAGGTTGACCACAGTGGGGAAGATGGTCAGCTCCACGTAGCCCTGCAAGATGGAGGAAAGCAGGTCATGGCCACAGCTTCACCAGACCTGAGGTCTTCTTCATCTGCTCAGCTAGAAGCTGGGATATATTCCTCTGGAGGATGCAGTGATGACCTCTCTGTATCACAGATCTCCACCTCAGTGGATCAGAGGTGGTTGCCCTAACCCTAGGCAACAGAAAGTGCCTACCAACATGTTGACAGGCAACAGGACGTGCCTACCAACATGTTGATAGGCAACAGGAAGTGCCTACCAACATGTTGATAGGCAACAGGAAGTGCCTACCAACATGTTGACAGGCAACAGGAAGTGCCTACCAACATGTTGATAGGCAACAGAAAGTGCCTAACAACATGTTGACAGGCAACAGAAAGTGCCTACCAACATGTTGATAGGCAACAGAAAGTGCCTACCAACATGTTGATAGGCAAGAGAAACTGCCTACCAACATGTTGATAGGCAAGAGAAAGTGCCTACCAACATGTTGATAGGCAAGAGAAAGTGCCTACCAACATGTTGATAGGCAACAGGAAGAGCCTACCAACATGTTGATAGGCAAGAGAAAGTGCCTACCAACATGTTGATAGGCAACAGGAAGAGCCTACCAACATGTTGACAGGCAACAGGAAGTGCCTACCAACATGTTGATAGGCAACAGGAAGTGCCTACCAACATGTTGATAGGCAACAGAAAGTGCCTACCAACATGTTGATAGGCAACAGAAAGTGCCTACCAACATGTTGATAGGCAACAGAAAGTGCCTACCAACATGTTGATAGGCAACAGGAAGAGCCTACCAACATGTTGACAGGCAACAGAAAGTGCCTACCAACATGTTGACAGGCAACAGAAAGTGCCTACCAACATGTTGACAGGCAACAGAAAGTGCCTACCAACATGTTGATAGGCAACAGGAAGAGCCTACCAACATGTTGACAGGCAACAGGAAGAGCCTACCAACATGTTGACAGGCAACAGGAAGTGCCTACCAACATGTTGATAGGCAACAGAAAGTGCCTACCAACATGTTGATAGGCAACAGCAAGAGCCTACCAACATGTTGATAGGCAACAGGAAGAGCCTACCATACATGTTGATAGGCAACAAAGTGCCTACCAACATGTTGATAGGCAACAGAAAGTGCCTACCAACATGTTGATAGGCAACAGAAAGTGCCTACCAACATGTTGATAGGCAACAGAAAGTGCCTACCAACATGTTGATAGGCAACAGAAAGTGCCTACCAACATGTTGATAGGCAACAGCAAGAGCCTACCAACATGTTGACAGGCAACAGAAAGTGCCTACCAACATGTTGATAGGCAACAAAGTGCCTACCAACATGTTGATAGGCAACAGAAAGTGCCTACCAACATGTTGATAGGCAACAGAAAGTGCCTACCAACATGTTGATAGGCAACAGAAAGTGCCTACCAACATGTTGATAGGCAACAGAAAGTGCCTACCAACATGTTGATAGGCAACAGAAAGTGCCTACCAACATGTTGATAGGCAACAGGAAGAGCCTACCAACATGTTGATAGGCAACAGGAAGAGCCTACCAATATGTTGATAGGCAACAGGAAGAGCCTACCAACATGTTGACAGGCAACAGGAAGAGCCTACCAACATGTTGACGGGCAACAGGAAGTGCCTACAAACATGTTGACGGGCAACAGGAAGTGCCTACCAACATGTTGACGGGCAACAGGAAGTGCCTACCAACATGTTGACAGGCAACAGGAAGTGCCTACCAACATGTTGATAGGCAACAGGAAGAGCCTACCAACATGTTGATAGGCAACAGAAAGAGCCTACCAACATGTTGATAGGCAACAGAAAGAGCCTACCAACATGTTGATAGGCAACAGAAAGAGCCTACCAACATGTTGACAGGCAACAGGAAGAGCCTACCAACATGTTGACAGGCAACAGGAAGTGCCTACCAACATGTTGACAGGCAACAGGAAGTGCCTACCAACATGTTGACAGGCAACAGGAAGTGCCTACCAACATGTTGACAGGCAACAGGAAGTGCCTACCAACATGTTGACAGGCAACAGGAAGTGCCTACCAACATGTTGACAGGCAACAGGAAGTGCCTACCAACATGTTGACAGGCAACAGAAAGTGCCTACTAACATGTTGACAGGCAACAGAAAGTGCCTACCAACATGTTGATAGGCAACAGGAAGAGCCTACCAACATGTTGATAGGCAACAGGAAGAGCCTACCAACATGTTGACAGGCAACAGGAAGTGCCTACCAACATGTTGACAGGCAAAAGGAAGTGCCTACCAACATGTTGATAGGCAACAGGAAGTGCCTACCAACATGTTGATAGGCAACAGGAAGAGCCTACCAACATGTTGATAGGCAAGAGAAAGTGCCTACCAACATGTTGATAGGCAACAGGAAGAGCCTACCAACATGTTGACAGGCAACAGGAAGTGCCTACCAACATGTTGATAGGCAACAGAAAGTGCCTACCAACATGTTGATAGGCAACAGAAAGTGCCTACCAACATGTTGATAGGCAACAGGAAGAGCCTACCAACATGTTGACAGGCAACAGAAAGTGCCTACCAACATGTTGACAGGCAACAGAAAGTGCCTACCAACATGTTGACAGGCAACAGAAAGTGCCTACCAACATGTTGATAGGCAACAGGAAGAGCCTACCAACATGTTGACAGGCAACAGGAAGAGCCTACCAACATGTTGACAGGCAACAGGAAGTGCCTACCAACATGTTGATAGGCAACAGAAAGTGCCTACCAACATGTTGATAGGCAACAGCAAGAGCCTACCAACATGTTGATAGGCAACAGGAAGAGCCTACCATACATGTTGATAGGCAACAAAGTGCCTACCAACATGTTGATAGGCAACAGAAAGTGCCTACCAACATGTTGATAGGCAACAGAAAGTGCCTACCAACATGTTGATAGGCAACAGAAAGTGCCTACCAACATGTTGATAGGCAACAGAAAGTGCCTACCAACATGTTGATAGGCAACAGCAAGAGCCTACCAACATGTTGACAGGCAACAGAAAGTGCCTACCAACATGTTGATAGGCAACAAAGTGCCTACCAACATGTTGATAGGCAACAGAAAGTGCCTACCAACATGTTGATAGGCAACAGAAAGTGCCTACCAACATGTTGATAGGCAACAGAAAGTGCCTACCAACATGTTGATAGGCAACAGAAAGTGCCTACCAACATGTTGATAGGCAACAGAAAGTGCCTACCAACATGTTGATAGGCAACAGAAAGTGCCTACCAACATGTTGATAGGCAACAGGAAGAGCCTACCAACATGTTGATAGGCAACAGGAAGAGCCTACCAATATGTTGATAGGCAACAGGAAGAGCCTACCAACATGTTGACAGGCAACAGGAAGAGCCTACCAACATGTTGATAGGCAACAGGAAGAGCCTACCAACATGTTGATAGGCAACAGGAAGAGCCTACCAATATGTTGATAGGCAACAGGAAGAGCCTACCAACATGTTGACAGGCAACAGGAAGAGCCTACCAACATGTTGACGGGCAACAGGAAGTGCCTACAAACATGTTGACGGGCAACAGGAAGTGCCTACCAACATGTTGACGGGCAACAGGAAGTGCCTACCAACATGTTGACAGGCAACAGGAAGTGCCTACCAACATGTTGATAGGCAACAGGAAGAGCCTACCAACATGTTGATAGGCAACAGAAAGAGCCTACCAACATGTTGATAGGCAACAGAAAGAGCCTACCAACATGTTGATAGGCAACAGAAAGAGCCTACCAACATGTTGACAGGCAACAGGAAGAGCCTACCAACATGTTGACAGGCAACAGGAAGTGCCTACCAACATGTTGACAGGCAACAGGAAGTGCCTACCAACATGTTGACAGGCAACAGGAAGTGCCTACCAACATGTTGACAGGCAACAGGAAGTGCCTACCAACATGTTGACAGGCAACAGGAAGTGCCTACCAACATGTTGACAGGCAACAGGAAGTGCCTACCAACATGTTGACAGGCAACAGAAAGTGCCTACTAACATGTTGACAGGCAACAGAAAGTGCCTACCAACATGTTGATAGGCAACAGGAAGAGCCTACCAACATGTTGATAGGCAACAGGAAGAGCCTACCAACATGTTGACAGGCAACAGGAAGTGCCTACCAACATGTTGACAGGCAAAAGGAAGTGCCTACCAACATGTTGATAGGCAACAGGAAGTGCCTACCAACATGTTGACAGGCAACAGGAAGTGCCTACCAACATGTTGACAGGCAACAGGAAGTGCCTACCAACATGTTGACAGGCAACAGGAAGTGCCTACCAACATGTTGACAGGCAACAGGAAGTGCCTACCAACATGTTGACAGGCAACAGGAAGAGCCTACCAACATGTTGACAGGCAACAGAAAGTGCATACCAACATGTTGATAGGCAACAGGAAATGCCTACCAACATGTTGACAGGCAACAGGAAGCTCCTACCAACATGTTGACAGGCAACAGGAAGCTCCTACCAACATGTTGATAGGCAACAGGAAGTGCCTACCAACATGTTGACAGGCAACAGGAAGAGCTTACCAACATGTTGATAGGCAACAGGAAGAGCCTACCAACATGTTGACAGGCAACAGAAAGTGCCTACCAACATGTTGACAGGCAACAGGAAGTGCCTACCAACATGTTGATATTCAACAGGAAGTGCCTACCAACATGTTGATAGGCAACAGGAAGTGCCTACCAACATGTTGATAGGCAACAGGAAGTGCCTACCAACATGTTGATAGGCAACAGAAAGTGCCTACCAACATGTTGACAGGCAACAGGAAGTGCCTACCAACATGTTGATAGGCAACAGGAAGTGCCTACCAACATGTTGATAGGCAACAGAAAGAGCCTACCAACATGTTGATATTCAACAGGAAGTGCCTACCAACATGTTGATAGGCAACAGGAAGTGCCTACCAACATGTTGACAGGCAATAGGAAGTGCCTACCAACATGTTGATAGGCAACAGGAAGTGCCTACCAACATGTTGACAGGCAATAGGAAGTGCCTACCAACATGTTGATAGGCAACAGAAAGTGCCTACCAACATGTTGATAGGCAACAGGAAGAGCCTACCAACATGTTGATAGGCAACAGGAAGAGCCTACCAACATGGCGGTAGGCAACAGGAAGTGCCTACGACCATGATCTACTGACCATTATCTATCATCTCCATTATCTTTATTTTTCTAGAAGAGTTCTCTATGTTCAGAACTCTGCTGAATAAATCAGAAAATGAAGCATGGTGATTGGCTGTAAGGAGGGCAGAGCCAGAGGACACTGAAAATCTGCTGCTGACCAGGTTAGCTCTGTTACTATGGTAACAGAAAGAGGAAACTGTGAAACTTTTTAGAAAGGTTCCCAGATTCCAGGTTTAAAACAGTTTTCAATAACAGACCAATAATGTTTTAGCTTTTTGTTTATCTAGGATGATATTTACATTATTGTTGATTGTTGCTTGTTTGCTTATCTTTCAAATCAGTCAGTCCCCTATGTTTGATAAAAAAAAATAAAATAAAAAAGATCAGGGGGATCGTTAGGACTGTTTGTATTAATTTATCCTTCAACCATCCCTTCTGTCTGGAATTTTTCCTGTTGGAAGGTCAGATGGTCCCAGAGGAGAGGAGCTACTCACAATGACAGACTTTCTCTGGAAGTTGATGTTGTTGATGCACACCACCTGGTGAGTCGTAGAGACATTAAACAGAAGCCAGTTAGATCATCAGCCTGAAGGTTCAGACTGGTTACAACATCAACAGCCGGAAAAATACTCATAATTTAAAAGGCCGAGGACTCTCAAATCCTTTGTCTTTCTTCCGGTTCATCTTTGCTGCCTGTTGTTGGAGAGTTAAGGTCATCAACATCCGCGATGTTCCTCCTCATGGAGAGCTGACAGCTATCCGCCCGAGCTGAGGCTGCTCTCTCATACGGCGGGCAGGTCGCTGCTCCCTGCTAGCCGCTGCTAGCCGCTGCTCCCTGCTAGCCGCTGCTGCTGCTAGCCGCTGCTGCTGCTAGCCGCTGCTCCCTGCTAGCCGTTGCTGCCTGATAGCCGCTGCTGCTGCTAGCCGCTGCTCCCTGCTAGCCGCTGCTGCTGCTAGCCGCTGCTCCCTGCTAGCCGCTGCTGCTGCTAGCCGCTGCTCCCTGCTAGCCGTTGCTGCCTGATAGCCGCTGCTGCTGCTAGCCGCTGCTCCCTGCAAGCCGCCGTGGTCTCCCCTCGGTCAGTGTTCAGTGTTTGCCCTCAAACTGCCCAGAGAAGCGCTGAACTCCGGCCGGAGGACAGCAGGCCGGTCCACAAACTGCTCCAGGGAGCAGAAATCGGATGTTAACAGCGATGTAGCTGCGGCTCTTCCGCCATTTTGCTTTTAACAAGCATAAACAGTTATTTTTTAAACCACTTGCACCCGGAAAGCTTACAATCAAAATAAATGCATGATAAATAAGCATCAAAAGTATAACTTATTATTATTAATAGCAGCGGTACAAAATAAAGCCTGAGTAAAATCAGGAACTGCGTCAAAAGGGGGCGGAGCCTAAACAGGACAAGGAAGTCTTCTTCTTCTATTGTTTTATTTAATAAACTGATAGGCGCATTACCGCCACCTTCCAGATTGGAGTTTGGATCAAACATTAATGTCCGTTCTGGGAGGAAGTTTTTCTATTAGCTTTATTTAAAATGAAGAATTCCTACAATCACTAGACCTTCAGTCACTGAGTAAAATACAAAATGAGGAATTAACCGCACCATAACAAAAAAAATGAATTAAACAATGCAATTGGCAAATTAAAGTCAAACAAGAGCCCAGGGGCAGATGGCTTTCCCAACGAGTGGTATAGAATTTTAAAGTAAGACCTTTCCCCAGTAATGTTATTTGTGATTTTCGTCAACGAGACTATGATCAGACGAAATTTACGAGCCATGGACGAATGGACATTGAGAAATATTATTGTTTATGATTAATTTGTAATTGTTAATATTAAGAGCAGCCTTTAATGCTATCTTAGACACTATTGGCTTTGTTCAAAATGTGAATAGTCCCACACATTCTCATCTTCATACTTTGGATCTTGTGCTGACATACGGCATAGAATGTGAAGAAATAACAGTATTTCCTCACAACCCTGTCCTCTCTGACCACTTTCTAATAACCTTCAGGATTACTTTAACAGAGTTCTCCTCCCCCAAAAGAAGGTTACATTTTAGTAGATCTTTATCAGATAGAGCAGTTATACATTTAAAAAAATCTGCTTCACTTTCTCTCTCCTCTGTGTCGCTGAGCAGTGCTGCAGAGTGCAAAAGCATAGCTTATTCCCCTTCACAGGTTGATGATTTTGTTGATGGGGTTGCTAGTTCTCTGCGTACTGCCTTAGACAACGCAGCTCCTTTGAAAATGAAAACTGTTGAAAATAGAAAGCTTGCTCCTTGGTTTAATGCAGAGCTGCGTACTTTGAAGCAAAATGCTAGGAAACTGGAGAGAAAATATCGCTCCACAGTGTCATGTTCTTTTTAAGGAATCTGACCCACATGCAGGAAACCACTCAGAGAACCAGAGAAAAGGTTTAGCAGGTTTATTGAAAGCACGATGAGTTTAATCCAGTGTTACTCAGAAAGCTGGTGAACCGGAACTGGAAGTGAGAAGGGAAGTTCAGTGTTTAGTTCAGACTCAGTGGGAAATTTGATCGACGACTTGCAAAAGAGAGACTGAAACGGGACTCAAGTTTCCAGGGAAAAGGTGTCTTTCCCAAAATTCAGTTGGTGTGGGTTATTCCTGAACTTGGTTGACTTGTTGGAGGGCGGACAGGGTTTACTCGGGTTTGGTTGGTTCCTGAGGAGCGATGGAGCTGACTGCCACCTATATTCCCTGAAGTTTTCTCATGGCCTCAGATAATGGACTTGTATCTGTGCTCGTCCTGTTGGATCTTAGTGCTGCATTTGATCCAGTTGACCATAATATTCTTTTAGAAAGACTTGAATATTTTGTTGGAATTAAAGGAACAGCACTAGACTGGTTTAAATCTGATCTATCTGATCGAATTCAGTTTGTTCATGTTAATGATAGATCTTCAACACGCTCAAAGGTTACCTGTGGAGTACCACAGGGATCAGTGCTAGGACCAATTCTCTTTACTTTATACATGCTCCCAATTGGTAGAGTTATTAGACAGCATGGGATTAATTTCCACTGTTATGCTGATGATACCCAGCTATATCTGTCTATAAATCCAGATGAAGCTAACCCATTACATAGATTACAGGCATGTCTGAAGACATAAAAACCTGGATGACTCTTAACTTTCTTCTTCTGAATGCAGACAAAACAGAAGTTATAGTCTTTGGACCAGAGTCTCTGAAAAAGAAGCTGATTAGCCAGTCACTTCATTTGGATGGGATTAAACTGATTTCAGATAATAAAGTAAAAAATCTTGGTGTTGTTTTTGATCAGGACCTGTCATTTAAATCCCAGATCAAAGAGGTTTCTAGAATTTCCTTCTTTCATCTGAGGAATATTGCAAAAATGAGCAATCTCCTGTCCAGGGGTGATGCTGAGAAACTAGTCCATGCATTTGTTACTTCAAGGCTGGACTATTGTAATTCTTTACTATCAGGAAGTCCACAAACTGTAGTTAAAAGCCTTCAGCTGATCCAAAATGCTGCAGCCAGAGTTCTGATGAAAATGAAAAAGAGAGATCATATCTCTCCTATCCTGGCTTCTCTTCATTGGCTTCCTGTTAAATCCAGAATAGAATTTAAAATCCTCCTTCTCACATATAAAGCCTTAAATGGCCAAGCTCCATCTTATATCAGAGATCTGATTGTTCCTTATGTTCCTAACAGAGCACTTCGCTCTCAATCTGCAGGTTTACTAGTGGTTCCTAGAATTTCTAAAAGTAGAATGGGAGGCAGATCTTTTAGTTCTCAGGCTCCTCTCCTGTGGAACCAACTACCAGTTTTAGTCCGTGAGGCAGACACCCTGTCTACTTTTAAGACTAGGCTTAAAACTTTCCTTTTTGATAAAGCTTATAGTTAGAGTGGCTCAGGTTATCCTGATCTATCTCTATAGTTCTGCTGCTATAGGCTTAGACTGCTGGAGGACATAGGGACCCCTTTTTCATCATTCTGCTTCATTCTATCTCTATTCTCCCACTCTGCAGAATCTGTTAGTTCAATCTCTAACGTTCTGCTCTCTCTGCTTTTTCTCATAGTAGCTTCATCTGGTCTGTTCCTGTTTGGCTGTGACTCCATCCTGGAGAGAAACATCAGCTGTGCTGCTGCCATCAACACCTTTGTTTCTAGATGTTGGAGCTTGGCCTGTTTTCCAGTGTAGTCCTGTTTCTCTGACTGTGACTAACTGGATGTGCTCTCTTCATCCTCTGACATGGGAGCTGGCTCGGAGCTCGTCTGCCTGGCTGTGTGTTTCCTGGACGGGGCCGCCTGTGGAGCTGGTTGACAGTTGCCTTTTGTATCTATGCTTCTTTTTCTATGTCTGCTTCTGTCTCCTTGAACCCCAGTGGGCCTCAGCAGATGGCCGCTCACACTGAGCCTGGTTCTGCTGGAGGTGTCTTCCTGTTCAAAGGGAGTTTTTCCTCTCCACTGTCGCTACAAGCATGCTTAGTGTGAGGGATTGCTGAAGAGTCAATGAGTCGATGCAATCAGCTGGTTTTCCTTAGATAGAATATTTTTATCAATCTGACTGGATGATCTGGTGAACTGGAAAGTGACCTGAGATGACATGATGTGAATTGGAGCTATAGAAATAAACTGAATTGAATTTAATTGAATATAAGTGTTTCTTGAGCTTCATAGAAGCTTATGCGTTGTTGTGCTGTTTGTCCCTACACGGCGCCTGTCCCACAGTGATTCGTGCCGCTCAGTCAGTACTAGCAAGTAGTTACTGCGTAGGCCTCTGGTACCGGTATACGGTTTGTTGGAGGAGCTGAGCGAGAACAACGCATGGATGTATGGAGCCATTTCGTTTACAACGCGAAGGAGAACACCGGAGGAAGGACGGCGAATCTTACGCCGCAGCTGAGGTGCCAACATGGTGCCATATGGAAGAAGGTAAGGAATGGGTGTGTATGTGTGTGGGTGCACCTTCCTGTGCCTGTATCTGTCTGTCTCTCTGTCCTAGAAGAAGGATGTTCTAATGATACTCTCGATTAAATCATTTAAATTTCTTCCTCCCAACAAGATTTTTTTTAAATTTATTTATTGGTATCTTTATTTCAAAGATGCAGGAGAGAAAAAAAAAAAACAATGTTTAAAAAACATTGTAGAGAGAAACAACAAACATGGTACCCTTCTTTCCTGAGTTAATATACCTCTGTTACATGTGCGAAAAGGAGTAGGAAGAAGTAAAACTTATGTGCTCCTACCCCTTTAATTATGGTATTTCCTCAATTTACAATATTTATAATTACATTGCTATATATATCCATATATATACACACCTACCTTCACATACTATACATACATAAATATTTATACACATATACCCTCATACATATATACAAATAAACAAAACATAAACACAAACAACATTTTCTACTATGCTTCTCTATACCTTCTGAAAAATATTTCTTTGTACATTTTTTGAAAAGGAATATGTTTGGGCATTGCTTTAGGTTTTGGTATTTTACCAGTTTAGATTTTAGAAATAATGAGTTTGTATGATCCCGAAGGCCGGCGTTGTGAATGATTCTTATTGCTCTTTTTTGCATTATGACTAGTGGCTGCAGTGAGTGTTGATTAGTGTTTCTCCAAACCTCTACACAGTCATTCTAATAAGGTAACAGTAGTGAGCAGTACAGGATGTGAAGTTTGGTTTTGATGTGTTTTATGTGAGGCTTCCAGCAAATGTTGCCATCTATGATCACTCCAAGGAATTTATTTTCACGTAGTCTTTCTATGTTAACCCCTCTATCTATATCTGTGCTCGATGCTTTGATTTACAGTTTCCAAATATTATGAATGTAGTTTTACTCAAATTTATTGATAACCTCTGCAAATAATACAAAATTCAATACTTGATACTTTACAAATATCATTGATATATAATAAAAATAACTTTGGTCCCAACACTGACCCCTGGGGGACACCACAAGCAATGCCCAGACATTCAGACCTATAATCTCCCATCTTCACAAATTGTTGTCTGTCTCTCAGGTAACTACTTATCCAGTTTAGAGCCACCCCCCTGATCCCGAGTTGTTCCAGTTTCCTTCACTGAGTTCTGTTAGTGCAAGTGAGGTCGATCTATTTTTTCTAAATCGATATTGGCTGTCAGTGAGTAGTTTATTTTTATCAATAAATTTCTCTAATCTGTTGTTAAATAATTTTTCAAACTTTTTTGAAAATTGTGACAGTAGAGAGACAGGCCTGTAATTTGTGAAGTGGTTTTTATTTCCAGTTTTATATAGCGGAATGACTTTTGCTATTTTCATTTTTGTTGGAAATTTACCAGTTGAAAATGATAAATTGCAGATGTTCGTTGGTGCTTTGGCGATCCCCTCTATTACTTTAAAAAAAATCATTTTTATATCTATTCCATCGTGATCAGTGGATGGTTTGTTTTTGCATTCTTTAACAATATCAATTATTTCTTTTTCATCTACTATCAGGAATATTGAACTGGAATTTCTTTCTATTAGCTTCTTATATTTACTTTCTAATGATTGTGGAACCGGGATTAGCTGAACCGGGATTAGCTGAACCGGGATTAGCTGAACCGGGGTTCAGCTAAGTTTGGTCCACATTTGCAAAAAATGTATTGAAATTATTAACCACATCCTCCATGTTATTAATATTTTATCATTCTCAATGAATTAATAGGGATAAGTATAAGTAGCCTGTCATTATTAATTTTAATAATATTATTTAAAATGTTCCACATACCTTTTATATTGATTTTATTATTTTCTAATAATTTTGCATAGTATTCTTTTTTACAAAATCTCATAATGTTAGTTAACTTATTCTTATATTTTTATATTTATTTTCGGTCTCTATAGTTCTGTGTTTAATAGATTCTCTATAAAGTGTATTTATCTTTTTACAGGCGTTCTCTAATCCCTTGGAAATCCACGGTCTATCATTTAGTTTTTGTTTTCTGCTATATATTTTCATTGGACAATTTTTATCATATAATAAATTGAATATTCTTAAGAATTCTTTATATACTTTGTCAACATCTTTTTCCTCACCAATAAACTCGCAGTCTTGTGCAGATGAACGTTTAACGCCTCCATTGTCTCTTCTGTCCTGACCCTTTTGGTTTATTATCACGTCTGTTCAGAGTGTAGTTGCTCTCATAAACTGTAGAAATTGGTAGGTGGTCACTGATGTCGTTTATTAGTAATCCACTTACTGTGTTGTTATGTAGGTATTAGTAAATATATCGTCTCTTAGCGTTGCGCAGTGAGAAGTAATTCGGCTGGGTTTGGTCATTTTGGGATTGAGGCCTAGACTAAACACAGTGTTGATAAATTTCATTTTATGGTTATTTGGATTTAACAAGTCAATATTGAAGCCCCCACAGATGAACATAACTTTTTAGCTGGTTTTTGTTAATGTCTCTTCCATCCAGTCCTTCCATCCTGTAAAAAAGACAAAATTCATGACATTCTCTAAAGCTCGCTCCCAAAACCCACAGCATCACGGCATTAAGACCTTAAGTGGAGAAGCAATTGAGATTGTGTCCTGTTCTAAGTACCTGGGTATCTGGATAGACGACAAATTGTCTTTCACAACACATTTAAATAATATGTTAAAAAAGCTGAAAGCCCTGCTCGGCTTTTACTACAGGCAAAAATCCTGTTTGATTCCCTCAGTGAGGAAAAGACTTGTTCAGACCACCTTCCTTACTGTTCTGGACTATGAAGACATCATATATATGAATGCTGCCTCCTCAGCTCTCCCCTCCCTGGACATAGTTTATCACAGTGCTTTACGTTTCATCACCAACTCTGCCTTCAGGACTCATCATTAGACTGTATGCTCTGGTTTCATGGCCCTCTAAGCCTCAGAAGGCAACATCATTGGCTTACTTTCATTTTTAGGCCATCCTGGGTAAACTCCCTCCATACCTGTCACCTCATGTCTGTAGCTAACAGTGGTTACAACTCACGCTCTTCAAGTCGTGTTCTTTTCACTATTCCCAGGATCAACGCAGATCTTGGCAAAACATCCTTTTCCTATGCAGCACCATGATCCTGGAACAATATTCAAAACTCCCTGCAATTACGGACTCTTATTCCGCTACAGCATTTTAAATCACTATTGAAAACTGCTGCACAGAGAATTGTAACTTTATTCTAAAGTCTAGTTTATGATTGATTTTATTATGTGGTTTTTATGTGTTTTTATATGTCTTATTGTACTGCTGCCTCTTGGACAGGTCTCCCTCAAAAAAGAGATTTTATCTCAAGGGACTTCCTGGTAAAATAAAGGTTAAATAAAAAAAAGTGTTAATATTCGAACCTGGTGACCTGTATATGCAACTAACAATAATATTTTTCATACATATTTCTGTTGTGACACATTCCAATAAATTATTCACCACCATTTTTCCATTGTAATTTAAATCCTTATCCACATACAGTATCCCACCACCCCCACTCTCGTTAACTCTGTTAATAGAAAACATTTCATATCCTTCAATTTTTAAAACCTGATTCTTTTTCACTGTTTATCCAAGTTTCTGTTATTGCGATTATGTTAAAGCTCAGTTTGAATTGCTTTAGATAGTGTTTGATACTGTGAAGTCGGCATACAGGCTTCTGCTGTTAAAGTGGATGATGGATAATTGCTGTTCGGTCTTGATTGACCTATTAAATTGCTCATCAGTGTAATAGCTGCAGTTATTGTTTATGTTAGTGAGGAAATTGTTCTCAGGATCAATGTCATTCTCCATATCCTGTGAGTGATGTTCAGTTCACTGGAAGGTGTTCAGTTCCAGGAGCTCATATTCAACCAGACTTTGTGGTGAGTGACTTTCTCTATGTGTGTGAATTTCATTTAATGACATAGTGAGATAAATGTTTCAACATTCTGTAGGCCTACCTGTTTATGTATTAACGTTAGCTGGCCCTGGTTGTTTCGGTGTGCTGGACCTGGGATGAATGATCAGTTTGTCCCCCTTTCTCTCGCCGCTCTTAAATCCGGCATGAGTTCTTTCCTTTTCCTTCTGACTGCCTCATTGAAGTCTTCGTTTATGTATATTCTGGAACCTTTCAGATTTCCGGTCCTTTGCAGTATTTCCGTTCTGTCCTTGTGCCTTAGGAATTTTACCAGTCGGCCTCGGTCGGTCTCCTCCAGGTCTTCCTGTGCGGTGGGCCCGCTCCGCCTACACCTCGCGCTGCAGCTGTAATTTTTCCTTCACAACTTGTTTTACCTTCTCCTCCGTCTCTGAGCAGGTTTCTCCCTGTGACTCCTGTGTCTCCTCAAATACCAGGTTATTCCGCCTGGATCGGCTTTCCAGATACTCCATTTTCTCTGTGCCAGCCAACAAGCTGTCACAGGCCTTAAAAACATCAGTTTGCATCAAGGTGCTGCGTTCCTTCAGATTTGCTGTCTCAGTTTGAATGTCATCCACTTCTTTCTGTGTGTACTGCAGGCTGGTTTTTATTTTTTATAGTTCCTTGGTTATTGATTCCAGTCTAGTGTTGGTGGAGTCCATTATTAGCTTGACAAAGCCTTTGAAATTGCTGTGTTGTTGTTCCAGTGGTGCAGTAAATATTGCCTTTTGTTGCTGCAGCAGTTCATTTACACTGGCAATTGTCACATATTCATCTTCCTGTTTAGTGTCTGTTTTTGGAGGCATTTTTAGACTTGTTAGCCGACCTGTTTTTAACCTGTTCAGATTCCTGACCCAGTGACACCACAGCCAGATCAGAGGTTGGGGAAGGAAGGGAAGTCTGTTGCAGAGATGTTGGGAGCCCCCCCACCGTACAAACCTGACTCCAAAGAGCAGAAAGCCCTGGAGAACTCAATGGCAAAGTGGATTGGGCGTTCTGGCCTCACTGCAAGGACCATTGAGGATGAAGACTTTGTGGATATGATGAAACAAGCCGACAAAAGGTTCAATGTGTGCAGAGGGATATATGTTAAAAAGAAGCACTGTGTGAAGTTCTATTCTGCACAGTGTTGAAAAAAATGACTAAAATTACTAAAATGACAAAAATTTGACTAAGACTAAAATAGATTTTTGTCATTTAGACTAAGACTAAAACTAAATCAGGAAGGCAATGACTAAATATGACTAAGACTAGAATTGATTTGCGTCATTGTGACTAAGACTAAATAAAGAAATTGACAAAATTAACACTGGTGTGGACATGTCCCCACCAATAATCTCGCCTTTTTCCCTTTTCCGCTCATCTCCTTTAGCCAAAGCTAACAGAGGTCGGGTGCAGCTAACTGTGTTCGGAATCTATGTTTTTTTCCTCTCCTGCTGCTCCTGTGTCCCGCCTCTCGGTGTGACATCATCATATCTGCTGCTTTGAGACATCTGATTGGCAGTTGCATGTCACTGCGTACAGAGTCGCTACGTGGAGGAGGAGAGACTCACAGCAGCACTCAGGGAATTCAAGAATTTAAGGTTATGTTTATACCAGTTAGCGTTATAATGCAAGAAGCTTTAGAAAGATAGTTTATTCTTCTTTACTAGTCTCCTTCACCCTTAGAGCACCCCCACCCGTAAAGCGCCCCCTCCCTTAGAGCACCTTCACCCTTAGAGCACCCCCACCCTTAGAGCACCCCCACCCTTAGAGCGCCCCCTCCCTTAGAGCGCCTTCACCCTTAGAGCACCCCCACCCTTAGAGCGCCCCCACCCTTAGAACGCCCCTCCCTTAGAGCACCGCCACCCTTAGAGCGCCTTCACCCTTAGAGCACCTTCACCCTTAGAGCACCCCCACCCTTAGAGCACCCCCAACCTTAGAGCGCCCCCTCCCTTAGAGCGCCTTCACCCTTAGAGCACCCCCACCCATAAAGCGCCCCCTCCCTTAGAGCGCCTTCACCCTTAGAGTGCCCCCACCCTTAGAGCACCCCCAGCCTTAGAGCGCCCCCACCCTTAGAACGCCCCTCCCTTAGAGCACCGCCACCCTTAGAGCGCCTTCACCCTTAGAGCACCCCCACCCATAAAGCGCCCCCTCCCTTAGAGCACCCCCACCCTTAGAGCACCTTCACCCTTAGAGCGCCCCCACCCTTAGAGCGCCCCCACCCTTAGAGCAGCCTCACCTTTAGAGCACCCCCACCCTTAGAGCGCCCCCTACCTTAGAGCACCCCCACCCTTAGAGCACCTTCACCCTTAGAGCACCCCCACCCTTAGAGCACCTTCACCCTTAGAGCACCCCCACCCTTAGAGCACCTTCACCCTTAGAGCACCCCCACCCTTAGAGTGCCCCCTCCCTTAGAGCGCCCCCACCCTTAGAGCACCTTCACCATTAGAGCATCCCCACCCTTAGAGCATCCCCACCCTTAGAGCACCTTCACCCTTAGAGCACCCCCACCCTTAGAGCACCTTCACGCTTAGAGCACCTTCACGCTTAGAGCGCCCCCTCCCTTAGAGCGCCTTCACCTTTAGAGCATCCCCACCCTTAGAGCACCTTCACGCTTAGAGCACCTTCACCCTTAGAGCGCCCCCTCCCTTAGAGCGCCCCCACCCTTAGAGCACCTTCACCATTAGAACGCCCCCACCCTTAGAGCACCGCCACCCTTAGAGCGCCTTCACCCTTAGAGCACCCCCACCCATAAAGCGCCCCCTCCCTTAGAGCACCCCCACCCTTAGAGCACCTTCACCCTTAGAGCGCCCCCACCCTTAGAGCGCCCCCACCCTTAGAGCAGCCTCACCTTTAGAGCACCCCCACCCTTAGAGCGCCCCCTACCTTAGAGCACCCCCACCCTTAGAGCACCTTCACCCTTAGAGCACCCCCACCCTTAGAGCACCTTCACCCTTAGAGCACCCCCACCCTTAGAGCACCTTCACCCTTAGAGCACCCCCACCCTTAGAGTGCCCCCTCCCTTAGAGCGCCCCCACCCTTAGAGCACCTTCACCATTAGAGCATCCCCACCCTTAGAGCATCCCCACCCTTAGAGCACCTTCACCCTTAGAGCACCCCCACCCTTAGAGCACCTTCACGCTTAGAGCACCTTCACGCTTAGAGCGCCCCCTCCCTTAGAGCGCCTTCACCTTTAGAGCATCCCCACCCTTAGAGCACCTTCACGCTTAGAGCACCTTCACCCTTAGAGCACCCCCTCCCTTAGAGCGCCCCCACCCTTAGAGCACCTTCATGCTTAGAGCACCTTCACGCTTAGAGCGCCCCCTCCCTTAGAGCGCCTTCACCTTTAGAGCATCCCCACCCTTAGAGCACCTTCACGCTTAGAGCACCTTCACCCTTAGAGCGCCCCCTCCCTTAGAGCGCCCCCACCCTTAGAGCACCTTCACCATTAGAACGCCCCCATCCTTAGAGCACCTTCATGCTTAGAGCACCTTCACGCTTACAGCGCCCCCACCCTAAGAGCGCCCCCACCCTTAGAGCGCCTTCACCTTTAGAGCACCTTCACCCTTAGAGCGCCCCCACACTTAGAGTGCCCCCACCCTAAGAGCGCCTTCACCTTTAGAGCACCTTCACCCTTAGAGCGCCCCCTCCCTTAGAGCGCCCCCACCCTTAGAGCACCTTCACCATTAGAATGCCCCCATCCTTAGAGCACCTTCACGCTTAGAGCACCTTCACGCTTAGAGCGCCCCCACCCTAAGAGCGCCCCCACCCTTAGAGCGCCTTCACCTTTAGAGCACCTTCACCCTTAGAGCGCCCCCACCCTTAGAGCGCCCCCACCCTTAGAACACCACCACCCTTAGAGCGCCCCCACCCTTAGAGCACCTTCACCATTAGAATGCCCCCATCCTTAGAGCACCTTCACGCTTAGAGCACCTTCACCCTTAGAGCGCCCCCACCCTTAGAGCGCCCCCACCCTTAGAACACCACCACCCTTAGAGCACCTTCACCCTTAGAGCGCCCCCACCCTTAGAGCGCCTTCACCCTTAGAGCACCCCCACCCTTAGAGCACCTTCACCGTTAGAGCACCCCCACCCTTAGAGCGCCCCCACCCTTAGAGTGCCCCCTGCCTTAGAGCGCCCCCACCCTTAGAGCACCTTCACCTTTAGAGCGCCCCCTCCCTTAGAGCACCCCCACCCTTAGAGCACCTTCACCCTTAGAGCGCCCCCACCCTTAGAGCGCCCCCACCCTTAGAGCAGCCTCACCTTTAGAGCACCCCCACCCTTAGAGCGCCCCCTACCTTAGAGCACCCCCACCCTTAGAGCACCTTCACCCTTAGAGCACCCCCACCCTTAGAGCACCTTCACCCTTAGAGCACCCCCACCCTTAGAGCACCTTCACCCTTAGAGCACCCCCACCCTTAGAGTGCCCCCTCCCTTAGAGCGCCCCCACCCTTAGAGCACCTTCACCATTAGAGCATCCCCACCCTTAGAGCATCCCCACCCTTAGAGCACCTTCACCCTTAGAGCACCCCCACCCTTAGAGCACCTTCACGCTTAGAGCACCTTCACGCTTAGAGCGCCCCCTCCCTTAGAGCGCCTTCACCTTTAGAGCATCCCCACCCTTAGAGCACCTTCACGCTTAGAGCACCTTCACCCTTAGAGCGCCCCCTCCCTTAGAGCGCCCCCACCCTTAGAGCACCTTCACCATTAGAACGCCCCCACCCTTAGAGCACCGCCACCCTTAGAGCGCCTTCACCCTTAGAGCACCCCCACCCATAAAGCGCCCCCTCCCTTAGAGCACCCCCACCCTTAGAGCACCTTCACCCTTAGAGCGCCCCCACCCTTAGAGCGCCCCCACCCTTAGAGCAGCCTCACCTTTAGAGCACCCCCACCCTTAGAGCGCCCCCTACCTTAGAGCACCCCCACCCTTAGAGCACCTTCACCCTTAGAGCACCCCCACCCTTAGAGCACCTTCACCCTTAGAGCACCCCCACCCTTAGAGCACCTTCACCCTTAGAGCACCCCCACCCTTAGAGTGCCCCCTCCCTTAGAGCGCCCCCACCCTTAGAGCACCTTCACCATTAGAGCATCCCCACCCTTAGAGCATCCCCACCCTTAGAGCACCTTCACCCTTAGAGCACCCCCACCCTTAGAGCACCTTCACGCTTAGAGCACCTTCACGCTTAGAGCGCCCCCTCCCTTAGAGCGCCTTCACCTTTAGAGCATCCCCACCCTTAGAGCACCTTCACGCTTAGAGCACCTTCACCCTTAGAGCGCCCCCTCCCTTAGAGCGCCCCCACCCTTAGAGCACCTTCACGCTTAGAGCACCTTCACGCTTAGAGCGCCCCCTCCCTTAGAGCGCCTTCACCTTTAGAGCATCCCCACCCTTAGAGCACCTTCACGCTTAGAGCACCTTCACCCTTAGAGCGCCCCCTCCCTTAGAGCGCCCCCACCCTTAGAGCACCTTCACCATTAGAACGCCCCCATCCTTAGAGCACCTTCATGCTTAGAGCACCTTCACGCTTACAGCGCCCCCACCCTAAGAGCGCCCCCACCCTTAGAGCGCCTTCACCTTTAGAGCACCTTCACCCTTAGAGCGCCCCCACACTTAGAGTGCCCCCACCCTAAGAGCGCCTTCACCTTTAGAGCACCTTCACCCTTAGAGCGCCCCCTCCCTTAGAGCGCCCCCACCCTTAGAGCACCTTCACCATTAGAATGCCCCCATCCTTAGAGCACCTTCACGCTTAGAGCACCTTCACGCTTAGAGCGCCCCCACCCTAAGAGCGCCCCCACCCTTAGAGCGCCTTCACCTTTAGAGCACCTTCACCCTTAGAGCGCCCCCACCCTTAGAGCGCCCCCACCCTTAGAACACCACCACCCTTAGAGCGCCCCCACCCTTAGAGCACCTTCACCATTAGAATGCCCCCATCCTTAGAGCACCTTCACGCTTAGAGCACCTTCACCCTTAGAGCGCCCCCACCCTTAGAGCGCCCCCACCCTTAGAACACCACCACCCTTAGAGCACCTTCACCCTTAGAGCGCCCCCACCCTTAGAGCGCCTTCACCCTTAGAGCACCCCCACCCTTAGAGCACCTTCACCGTTAGAGCACCCCCACCCTTAGAGCGCCCCCACCCTTAGAGTGCCCCCTGCCTTAGAGCGCCCCCACCCTTAGAGCACCTTCACCTTTAGAGCGCCCCCACCCTTAGAGCACCTTCACCTTTAGAGCATCCCCACCCTTAGAGCGCCTTCACCGTTAGAGCACCCCCACCCTTAGAGTGCCCCCACCCTTATGGCACCCCCACCCTTAGAGCACCTTCACCCTTAGAGCGCCCCCACCCTTAGAGCAGCCTCACCTTTAGAGCACCCCCACCCTTAGAGCACCTTCATGCTTAGAGCGCCCCCACCCTTAGAGCACCGCCACCCTGAGAGCACCCCCACCCTTAGAGCGCCTTCACCCTTAGAGGGCCCCCTACCTTAGAGCACCTCCAGGCTTAGAGCACCCCCTCCCTTAGAGCATCCCCACCCTTAGAGTGCAACCACCCTAGGAGCGCCCCCACCCTTAGAGCGCCTCCACCCTTAGAGCACCTGCACGCTTAGAGCGCCCCCTCCCTTAGAGTGCCTCCATGCTTAGAGCGCCCCCATCCTTAGAGCGCCTCCACGCTTAAAGCACCCCAACCCTTAGAGCGCCCCAACCCAAGGAGTGCCCCCTCCCTTAGAGTGCCCCCATCCTTAGAGCACCTCCACGCTTAGAGCAGCACCGCCCTTAGAGCGCCACCACCCTTAGAGCACCGCCACCCTAGGACCACCCCACCCTTATAGCCCCCCCTCTCTTAAAGCGCCCCCACCAGTGGCGGCTGGCCCATAGGGGGCGCTGGGGCACCGCCCTCCCTGATAAGAAGAGAGAAAGGTAAAATATATTTTTTGAAATTAACTCATAAATGTCAGTTTTACTCTCTAGAGTGTGTACCTATAAGCAAAACAAATTATATAAACTACATTTCCCTATCTACTGTCATTCATTTGTGGATTTCCACAGACAGACTCCTACCGTCTCTGTTCTGGGGGCTGTGATCAGACAGACCCACATTTGCAGAGAATCTGTCAATCATGTACTATTGCTAGGTGAATTTAATGGCCAATCAGCGTCTCAGAACTTTATGGTCTTGGGGCTCTGAAAATACTGCGCTTTAACAGGCTTCTGCACCCAAGCGCAGGTGCAGACAATTAGAGGGAAGATGGCGAACGTAACGAACGAGATGCAGCTTGCACCAAATTCAGTGAGATCCTTATTTATCTACCCGTTTGCCAGAAGAACATCCCTGTTGTAGGGTAGGAAAATTTCATGTCATGGTTATTGTGACTGTGACAAATCCACATCCTCTAACTTTGCGCGCCACACACACATTCCTGTTATACTGTGTTTGTGAGGACCAATCCGCTCGCGCTGAGCCCAGTAGCTCCATTAACTTAAAACACACAAGCTGTCCTGGTTACCTGCTGGCGTATTGAGGGTGCACACTTAATATTTCAGTGGGGTTAGCCGTGTGTGTGTGTGTGTGTGTATGTGTGTATGCTACGGGGACTTGTCATCTTCAGTCTGGCTGCGTCTTTGCTGGGTTCAAACCCAGTTTGGTGTAATTGAATAAGTCAGTGAATCTGTGTAAAATAATTAAGTTGTAAAAATTATTTGTTTTTGTACATCAATTGTTTGTGGAGGTAATATATGGACAAAACTGATTAATGAGAAGAAATCAGAAATAAGAGAGCCTGAGGGGAGGGGCTTAAACTATTTAATGAGGGCTGTGGGAAGAAGAGCGGCAATTTTTGTTTTCTGTTTCTTTGTTACATTGCTGGTAACTGGAGGGAGGCTGAGGCCCAGAGGATCTTATATGTTTAGTTTCTTTTCAATTCAATTTCAATTCAGTTTATTTATATAGCGCCAAATTCACAACACATGTCATCTCAAGGCACTTTACAGTTCAACCAGATCATACAGTCAAATTGATACAAAGTTTTCTATCTAAGGAAAACCAGTTGATTGCATTGACTCATTGACTCAAATACAATCCCTCACACTAAGCATGCTTGCAGCGACAGTGGAGAGGAAAAACTCCCTTTTAACAGGAAGAAACCTCCAGCAGAACCAGGCTCAGTGTGAGCGGCCATCTGCCGAGGCCGACTGGGGTTCAAGGAGACAGAAGCAGAGACACAAAAAGCAGCTGTAAAAGGCGGCCCCGTCCAGGAAACACACAGCCAGGCAGACGAGCTCCAAGGCAGCTCCCATGCCAGAGGACGAAGAGAGCACATCCACCCAGCCACGGCCAGAGAAACAGGACCACACTGGAAAACAGGCCAATCTTCAACATCTACAAACAAGGGTGTTGATGGAAGCAGCACAGCTGATGTTTCTTTCCTGGATGACGTCACAGCCAAACAGGAACAGACGAGGCAAAGCTACTTTGAGGAAAAGCAGAGAGAGCAGAACGTTAGAGATTGAACTAACAGATTCTGCAGAATAGGAGAACAGAGAGAGAATGAAGCAGAAAGATGAAATGGGGGTCCCTATGTCCTCCAAAAGTCTAAGCCTATAGCAGCATAACTTTAAAGACAGCTCAGGATAACCTGAGCCACTCTAACTATAAGCTTTATCAAAAAGGAAAGTTTTAAGCCTAGTCTTAAAAGTAGACAGGGTGTCTGCCTCACGGACTAAAACTGGTAGTTGGTTCCACAGGAGAGGAGCCTGATAACTAAAAGATCTGCCTCCCATTCTACTTTTAGAAATTCTAGGAACCACTAGTAAACCTGCAGATTGAGAGCGAAGTGCTCTGTTAGGAACATAAGGAACAATCAGATCTCTGATATCAGATGGAGCTTGGCCATTTAAGGCTTTATATGTGAGAAGGAGGATTTTAAATTCAATTCTTGATTTAACAGGAAGCCAATGAAGAGAAGCCAGGATAGGAGAGATATGATCTCTCTTTTTAATTTTCATCAGAACTCTGGCTGCAGCATTTTGGATCAGCTGAAGGCTTTTAACTACAGTTTGTGGACTTCCTGATAGTAAAGAATTACAATAGTCCAGCCTTGAAGTAACAAATGCATGGACTAGTTTCTCAGCATCACCCCTGGACAGGAGATTTCTAATTTTGCACCCTGTTGTGAGTTTTTGAGCACAATAAATCACCAACACCGGTAACCCGACTGAGCCTGGATTCTTGGAGGCCTAAGAACCCCGTCACAGTGACCAAAATCATCACTGTTACTGTTATTATATAGTAAAATAAATCATTACTGTTAAATTGTATGTATTGTCCAATTGTTTATTTGAATTCTTATTCCGGATTAGTTGGAGACATACACTAGGCTATATCAGCCCCACCAAAAATATTTTTCACCAGCCGCCACTGGCCCCCACCCTTAGAGCTCCCCCACCCTTAGAGCGCTCCCACCCTTAGAACGCCCCCTCCCTTAGAGCACCCCCACCCTTAGAGTGCCTCCATGCTTAGAGCACCCCCTCCCTTAGGGCACCCCCTCCCTTAAAGCGCCCCTTCCCTTAGAGCGCCCCCACCTATTTTCATCACTAAGTTACACGCTTGAGCAGAACCTTGATCTCCTTTCATGTCTGGGTCAGAAAACTGAAGCCAAACTTCAGAGAACAGTGACAGGATGAAGGGTTGGGATTGCTGGAATGCTAACGACCGTCTGCTGCACAACTCATGACTTTGGAGAAACACACTGATTAGAACTCTCACATCCTGTGTTTTCCTTGCCCCCCCAGAGTCCGAGCACATTCTTGGACTGAGATCAATGAATCAGCAGGCGGTCTGTGCCGGTCAACAAGAAGGCCATCATTGGTCACCTTTGTTGGCTCAGCGTCAGGAAACATCTGACAGCCTGAGCCAGGGGCCCTGGGAGAGTGCACTACCAGGGTGTATAAATGTCTCTCCAACAGATCGCCTGATCAAACCTCTGGACCTCTGAGAAGAAGGTAAGGACCAACGTTCACAGAGCGGAGCCTCTGTTAGCTCGCCAGCCTAGGAACAGTAGTCTGTCTGTAGTGGAGTTACTGACGCTTCAGAGGATTGAGGGTTCTGAATCTGAAGGTTGTGCTCATCCAGTCTACAGCTGGATGGGTTTCTGCTCAAGCAGCTGGTGATCAGGCTTTTCTTTTACTGCAGTCATCTCAATCTGGTGTGTTAAACCAGAGAAAGATCTAAACCAAAGTTCTAGGTGGTCTCCACTGTCCTGTGTGTCCTAGTTGGTCTCCACTGTTCTGTGTGTCCTTGGTGGTCTTCACTGTTCTGTGTGTTCTAGGTAGTATACACTTTCCTGTGTGTTCTAGTTGTATCACCACTGTCCTGTGTGTTCTAGTTGTGTCTCCACTGTTCTGTGTTCTAGTTGTGTCACCACTGTTCTGTGTGTTCTAGTTGTGTCTCCACTGTTCTGTGTGTTCTAGTTATGTCACCACTGTCCTGCGTGTTCTAGTTGTGTCTCCACTGTCCTGTGTGTTCTAGTTGTGTCTCCACTGTTCTGTGTGTTCTAGTTGTTTCACCACTGTTCTTGTGTTCTAGTTGTGTCTCCACTGTTCTGTGTGTTCTAGTTGTGTCACCACTGTCCCGTGTGTTCTAGTTGTGTCTCCACTGTTCTGTGTGTTCTAGTTGTGTCTCCACTGTCCTGTGTGTCCTAGTTGGTCTCCACTGTCTTGCGTGTTCTAGTTAGTCTACACTGTCTTGTGTGTTCTAGTTGGTCTCCACTGTTCTGTGTGTCCTAGTTGTGTCTCCACTGTCCTGCATGTTCTAGTTGTGTCTCCACTGTTCTGTGTGTTCCAGTTGTGTCTCCACTGTTCTGTGTATTCTAGTTGTGTCACCACTGTCCTGTGTGTTCTAGTTGTGTCTCCACTGTCCTGCATGTTCTAGTTGTGTATCCACTGTCCTGTGTGTTCTAGTTGTGTCTCCACTGTTCTGTGTGTTCTAGTTGTGTCAAAACTGTTCTGTGTGTTCTAGTTGTGTCTCCACTGTTCTGTGTGTTCTAGTTGTGTCACCACTGTTCTGTGTGTTCTAGTTGTGTCTCCACTGTTCTGTGTGTTCTAGTTGTGTCACCACTGTCCTGTGTGTTCTAGTTGTGTCTCCACTGTTCTGTGTGTTCTAGTTGTGTCACCACTGTCCTGTGTGTTCTAGTTGTGTCTCCACTGTTCTGTGTGTTCTAGTTGTGTCACCACTGTCCTGTGTGTTCTAGTTGTGTCACCACTGTTCTGTGTGTTCTAGTTGTGTCACCACTGTTCTGTGTGTTCTAGTTGTGTCACCACTGTTCTGTGTGTTCTAGTTGTGTCTCCACTGTCCTGTGTGTTTTAGTTGTGTCTCCACTGTCCTGTGTGTTCTAGTTGTGTCTCCACTGTTCTGTGTGTTCTAGTTGTGTCTCCACTGTCCTGTGTGTTCTAGTTGTGTCTCCACTGTTCTGTGTGTTCTAGTTGTTTCACCACTGTTCTTGTGTTCTAGTTGTGTCTCCACTGTTCTGTGTGTTCTAGTTGTGTCACCACTGTCCCGTGTGTTCTAGTTGTGTCTCCACTGTTCTGTGTGTTCTAGTTGTGTCTCCACTGTCCTGTGTGTCCTAGTTGGTCTCCACTGTCTTGCGTGTTCTAGTTAGTCTACACTGTCTTGTGTGTTCTAGTTGGTCTCCACTGTTCTGTGTGTCCTAGTTGTGTCTCCACTGTCCTGCATGTTCTAGTTGTGTCTCCACTGTTCTGTGTGTTCCAGTTGTGTCTCCACTGTTCTGTGTATTCTAGTTGTGTCACCACTGTCCTGTGTGTTCTAGTTGTGTCTCCACTGTCCTGCATGTTCTAGTTGTGTATCCACTGTCCTGTGTGTTCTAGTTGTGTCTCCACTGTTCTGTGTGTTCTAGTTGTGTCAAAACTGTTCTGTGTGTTCTAGTTGTGTCTCCACTGTTCTGTGTGTTCTAGTTGTGTCACCACTGTTCTGTGTGTTCTAGTTGTGTCTCCACTGTTCTGTGTGTTCTAGTTGTGTCACCACTGTCCTGTGTGTTCTAGTTGTGTCTCCACTGTTCTGTGTGTTCTAGTTGTGTCACCACTGTCCTGTGTGTTCTAGTTGTGTCTCCACTGTTCTGTGTGTTCTAGTTGTGTCACCACTGTCCTGTGTGTTCTAGTTGTGTCACCACTGTTCTGTGTGTTCTAGTTGTGTCACCACTGTTCTGTGTGTTCTAGTTGTGTCACCACTGTTCTGTGTGTTCTAGTTGTGTCTCCACTGTCCTGTGTGTTTTAGTTGTGTCTCCACTGTCCTGTGTGTTCTAGTTGTGTCTCCACTGTTCTGTGTGTTCTAGTTGTGTCTCCACTGTCCTGTGTGTTCTAGTTGTGTCTTCACTGTTCTGTGTGTTCTAGTGTGTCACCACTGTCCTGCGTGTTCTAGTTGTGTCTCCACTGTCCTGTGTGTTCTAGTTGTGTCTTCACTGTTCTGTGTATTCTAGTTGTGTCACCACTGTTCTGTGTGTTCTAGTTGTGTCACCACTGTCCTGTGTGTTCTAGTTGTGTCTCCACTGTTCTGTGTGTTCTAGTTGTGTCACCACTGTCCTGTGTGTTCTTGTTGTGTCTCCACTGTTCTGTGTGTTCTAGTTGTGTCTCCACTGTCCTGTGTCTCCTAGTTGGTCTCCACTGTCTTGCGTGTTCTAGTTAGTCTACACTGTCTTGTGTGTTCTAGTTGGTCTCCACTGTTCTGTGTGTCCTAGTTGTGTCTCCACTGTCCTGCATGTTCTAGTTGTGTCTCCACTGTTCTGTGTGTTCCAGTTGTGTCTCTACTGTTCTGTGTATTCTAGTTGTGTCACCACTGTCCTGTGTGTTCTAGTTGTGTCTCCACTGTCCTGCATGTTCTAGTTGTGTATCCACTGTCCTGTGTGTTCTAGTTGTGTCTCCACTGTTCTGTGTGTTCTAGCTGTGTCACCACTGTTCTGTGTGTTCTAGTTGTGTCACCACTGTTCTGTGTGTTCTAGTTGTGTCATCACTGTCCTGTGTGTTCTAGTTGTGTCTTCACTGTTCTGTGTGTTCTAGTTGTGTCACCACTGTCCTGTGTGTTCTAGTTGTGTCACCACTGTTCTGTGTGTTCTAGTTGTGTCACCACTGTCCTGTGTGTTCTAGTTGTGTCTCCACTGTTCTGTGTGTTCCAGTTGTATCACCACTGTCCTGTGTGTTCTTGTTGTGTCTCCACTGTTCTGTGTGTTCTAGTTGTGTCTCCACTGTCCTGTGTCTCCTAGTTGGTCTCCACTGTCTTGTGTGTTCTAGTTAGTCTACACTGCCTTGTGTGTTCTAGTTGGTCTCCACTGTTCTGTGTGTCCTAGTTGTGTCTCCACTGTCCTGCATGTTCTAGTTGTGTCTCCACTGTTCTGTGTGTTCCAGTTGTGTCTCTACTGTTCTGTGTATTCTAGTTGTGTCACCACTGTCCTGTGTGTTCTAGTTGTGTCTCCACTGTCCTGCATGTTCTAGTTGTGTATCCACTGTCTTGTGTGTTCTAGTTGTGTCTCCACTGTTCTGTGTGTTCTAGCTGTGTCACCACTGTTCTGTGTGTTCTAGTTGTGTCACCACTGTTCTGTGTGTTCTAGTTGTGTCATCACTGTCCTGTGTGTTCTAGTTGTGTCTCCACTGTTCTGTGTGTTCTAGTTGTGTCACCACTGTTCTGTGTGTTGTAGTTGTGTCTCCACTGTTCTGTGTGTTCTAGTTGTGTCACCACTGTCCTCTGTGTTCTAGTTGTGTCACCACTGTCCTGTGTGTTCTAGTTGTGTCTCCACTGTCCTGTGTGTTCTAGTTGTGTCTCCACTGTCCTGTGTGTTCTAGTTGTGTCACCAGTGTTCTGTGTGTTCTAGTTGTGTCTCCACTGTTCTGTGTGTTCTAGTTGTGTCTCCACTGTCCTGTGTGTTCTAGTTGTGTCACCACTGTCCTGTGTGTTCTAGTTGTGTCTCCACTGTTCTGTGTGTTCTAGTTGTGTCTCCCCTGTCCTGTGTGTTCTAGTTGTGTCACCACTGTCCTGTGTGTTCTAGTTGTGTCTCCACTGTTCTGTGTGTTCTAGTTGTGTCTCCACTGTTCTGTGTTCTAGTTGTGTCTCCACTGTTCTGTTTGTTCTAGTTGCGTCTCCACTGTCCTGCATGTTCTAGTTGGTCTCCACTGTCCTGTGTGTTCTAGTTGTGTCTCCCCTGTCCTGTGTGTTCTAGTTGTGTCACCACTGTCCTGTGTGTTCTAGTTGTGTCTCCACTGTTCTGTGTGTTCTAGTTGTGTCTCCACTGTTCTGTGTTCTAGTTGTGTCTCCACTGTCCTGTGTGTCCTAGTTGTGTCACCACTGTCCTGTGTGTTCTAGTTGTGTCACCACTGTCCTGCATGTTCTACTTGTGTCTCCACTGTCCTGCATGTTCTAGTTGGTCTCCACTGTCCTGCATGTTCTACTTGTGTCTCCACTGTCCTGCATGTTCTCTAGTGTCTCTGTCTGCTTTTGCACCCAGCTTCCTCCAAGGGCAGCATGATCATCCCTACATCAGAATGTAGGGATGATCTGGTTGAACTGTAAAGTGCCTTGAGATGACATGTGTTGTGAATTTGGCGCTATATAAATAAACTGAATTAAACATGCAAACAAAGTTGAGACACCAGATGAGTTTAATAAGATTGTGAAAACTTTCTAAAGTCAAAGTATTTTTGATTTTTTGATTTTTGATTTTTCAGTAAGAACTTGCAGATCCTGTGAAATAATTTCCTGGTTGTGCATAAGAGATTAATAATTATTCTTTATTTGATTTTCAGCCTTACTGATCTGTTTCCATAAAGATGAATCTTCAGACGTTGCCCATCATCCTGCTGGTCGTTTGTCACGCCCAGGCTTTCCAGTACGCCCAGCTGGCCCAGTACATTGATGACCACCAAGAGGAACATGTTGAGGTACCAATCATTTACCTCAGAGGTCTTCAAAACAAGACCACCAGGAGGCAATAATAGGAAAACCAGATAGATTTGGTTCATTGGTATGCCATCACTGATTTTAATGCTGTTAAAACTAGGCAAGGCAAGGCAAATGTATTTGTATAGCATAATTCAGTACAAAGACAATGCAAAGTGCTTTACATGATTAAAATATAGGAAAATAAAACAGAATCAAAGCAAGTAGGAAACAAAATATAAATGAAATAAAGTAGAATAAAAAATGCAGAAACAAAAAAGAACATTAAAAACAGTTGGACTAAAGAAAATTAAAAAGTTGAACTAATGATGTTTCACTAGAACTGTTTAACTAGAACAGTGGAAGGCAATCCTAAACAAATGTGTTTTTAGTCTTGATTTAAAGGAACTCAGGCTTTCTGCACTTTTACAGTTTTCTGGAAGTTTGTTCCAGATAAGTGGAGCATAGGAACTAAATGCTGCTTCTCCATGTTTAGTTCTGGTTCTAGGTCTGCAGAGCAGGCTGGAGCCAGAAGACCTGAGTGGTCTGGAGGGTTGATCCACTGATAGCAAGTCTGTGATGTATTTAGGTGCTAAGCCATTCAGAGATTTATAGACTAACAGAAGTATTTTAAAGTCTATTCTCTGAGATACAGGGAGCCAGTGGAAGGACTTTAGAACTGGGGTGATGTGCTCTACTTTCTTAGTCTTAGTGAGGACACGGGCAGCAGCGTTCTGGATCAGCTGCAGCTGTCTGATCCACTTTTTAGGCAGACCTGTGAAAGCACCGTTGCAGTAATCAATTCGACTAAAAATTCAATTCAATTCATTTTTTTTCTATAGAGCCAAATTCACAACACAAATCATCTCAAGGCACTTTACAGTTCAACCAGATCATACAGTCAGATTGATTCAAAGTAAAAATAAATGCATGGATTAGTTTTTCCAGATCATGCTGAGACATTAGTCCTTTAATCCTGGAAATGTTCTTCAGGTGATAGAAAGCCGACCTTGTAATTGTCTTTAAATGCTTTTGGAGGTTTATTTATTTATTTATTTGAATAGGGACAATGCACATTAATGAACATCAGTATAAAAACAAATGTAAATATGCTGGATTATAGCTACAAAGCTAGTTTTCATCCGTAGTCCCTAGGCAGGCAAATACATAAGAAAGAACATATAACATACAATACAAGCATCACAAGGAAATGTTAAGAGTTTAGTGGTTACATGACTGGTTTGTTTTCATCTGTAATTTGAGTTGAGCTCTGAAGCTGATCAGTGTAGGGCTCTCCCGTATATGCAGAGGAAGACTCTCACAGAGAGAGTGTTCTGACCAAACGTTGTTCTGTGAGGAACCTCACAGTCTCCTCTGGAGGAGGCCCTGCTTCTCAGGCCACTTAAAGTCTTGGGTTTGAACAGAGTGGACACAGGAGGCGGGGCTAGTCCATGTAGCGCTTTATAAATGAAGCATACATACTTAAAATTTATACAATTTTCAAAATTTAAAAGATTGTACTTGTTCAAAATATTACATACATGGAAAGAATTAGGTTTTTGGTCAAACACGTTAAGAGATTTTTTGTACAGTGATTCAATTAATTTTAAATTGAAGTCTGAGGTCGGTTCAAGTCTGAATCCAGCACTACACCTAGATTTGGGGCCTGATCAGTGGTTACTAGCTGAAGCGACTGAAGCTGTGTGCTAACTTTAGATCTCTCCTCTATTGGTCCAAAGATTATTACTTCAGTTTTGTTTTTATTCAGTTGAAGGAAATGATGGCACATCCAGGCATTGATTTCTTCTAAGCATTTCCTCAGTGCTTGAATTGGTTCATAGTCACCCGGTGACATGGTGATGTAAAGCTGTGTGACGTCTGCATAGTTATGGTAGCTGATGTTATTTTTTATTACCTGAGCAAGAGGGAGCATGTAGATATTGAATAGGAGGGGACCCAGGATGGACCCTTGGGGAACCCCACATGTGATTTTTGTCATCTCTGATGTAAAGTTGCCTACTGACACAAAACAGTCCCTGTCCTTTAAGTAGGATTTAAACCAGTTGAGAGCTGTACCAGAGAGGCCGACCAAGTTTTCCAGGCGCTCTAACAGGATGGAGTGATCTACAGTATCGAATGCTGCACTGAGGTCCAATAGTACCAGCACTGTGGTTCTTCCGCAGTCTGTATTTATACGGATGTCATTAAACACCTTGATAAGGGCGGTCTCTGTACTTCAAACATTTCTGAAGGATCTTTGCAAAGTATGAAATTCAGCAAAAAGGTTGAATGACTATTCAGTGGAGCGTTTAGCTGTATCATCTTTTGGCTAAAGTTAAGCCTCTTTTTTTTTTTTTTTTTTTTACAGTGTCCTGTCTGGCAAGGTGGCAATAAGAATAATTGTCTTGATGCCAAAAGGAGCCCAACAGATTTTACTTTCACAAGTGGAGCTGTATGGCAATTGCCATACCGCTACACTTGTTTCATGCATATAAATTGCTTTATTATAATTATGCGGGGAGTTTTACAGTTTATATGGACACTGCAATGTAAGTAGAGCAGAAAAACAGAAGAAGAAAAAGGAAAAAGAAAAAAAAGGACAAAAGATGAAAGAAAGAGGAGATAGGAAGGAGACAATGATAAAACATTTTCAGCTCGCTTCATCACCTGTAACGAGATGAATAAAGAACAGCACAACCAAAAGACACGGTACGAGACATACGATAAAGCAACACCTTGAAACTATCGCTAAAGTAATATTATTAAGTCTGACATATACTCTGTGTTACCTGAAGATAAGAATGTGGGGTTTCTGTTTGGAAGTGAATCTCTAAGTACCTGGAGCCAAGCACCTGTAATTGTTTGTGAGGGTGAACTTGTGCATGTAAAGTTTATCCATAGAAAAAATGATCAATAGTGGTTGTGGAGAGTTGGAGAGGCACACCCCCCAGAGCACTGAGTCCAGCGCCGGGAGACCCAAAGCCCCAGGCGCCCAAAGGGACCCCAAGAGCGAAGGCACCAAGGTGGGGCCGGCCCCGGAAATCAGACCCCCACCAAGGGAGGAGGAGAGACAGCCACGAAGAAGCCCCCCAGCCACCGCCATGCCGGCGCCCCGGGGAGCCGCGGGGACGAGTCCGCGGGCCCCGCCGGCAGCCGGCCACCCTGAAGTAGGGCCGGGCACCGAACACCAGCCCCCCACGGCACCGACCAAAACGCCCCAGCCCCACAGAGCACCGAAACACGCCCCGCCCCCCGGCACCAAGCCCACGCGCATCCGCCGCGAACCGGCCGCGAGCGCCGCGGGACCCCCCCAAAACGCCCCCCTGGCCAAAAGCGCAGCCCCACCCCACCAAGACCGACGCCAACAGCGCGCAACGCACACATACAGAATCAACCCAAGAGCAGAAAAGCCGCCCGGCGCAAAACCGCAAGAAGAACAGACCGCAGCCGGCGCAACCCCCCCCCCCAGCAACCCGAGGGGCAGCACAAAGCCAGAGCAGAGCGAACTACGCCGCTCCCCCACCGGACGAAGCCAAAGCAGCACAGCCACGTCCGCCGCCCCCCCCCGCCGCCCGCACCAGGCCCTGACACGCGGCCAGAGCAGCTCCGCCGCCCCAGCCCCCCAACGCGCGCCAGCCAGAGCCACTCCAACCCCCCACCCGCCCCGCAGCCTCACCCGCCGCGATCAGCGGGAACAGAGCAGCTCCGCCATGCCTCCAAGAGGGAAAACCCACCCGAATACCCAGTCAGCGTAGCCAGCCCGCCCACACCGGCCCCCCAACACCACCCCCGCCGGAGCCGCCCGGACCCCCACACATCTGCGGCACGCCGCCAGCAGGACCCCCACCCAGCAGGCCCGCCCGCCCCCCGAGAAAACAGACATGCCATACCCCCCAAAGAAAAAAAAATAAATAAATAAATAAAAAATAAATAAATAAATAAATAAATTAAAAAAAAAGGAGCCCCCCCAATGCGACAGTGGACACCAGACACCGACCCGCCCGCAACCGCTCCCCCCCACCGAGGAAGAAAAAGAAAAGAAAGAAAAAATAAATAAAAAAATAAAAAAATAAATGAATAAATAAATAAAAAAAATAAATAAATATGTAAATTAATTAATTAATTAATTAATAATTACAATTAAAATAAATATGCAAGAGGAGAAGTGCAAGCGGAAAAACCGGAGCCCAAAACAGGACCCAAGACCCGCACCCCACCATGTGGTGCAGCTCCCCCCCCCCGAACCAGAGAACCGGCATAGGAAAAAAAAAAAAAAAAAAAAAAAAACACCGCCCAGGAACCGGCATCGTAGCGAAGGCACCGGCACCGACACCGAAAATCCCCGAACAACAGCCAGCCCCACCCCGAAGTGGATCCAGTCCCGGGCCCCAGGGATCCGAGGCCCCAAGGGCACCCGACCCCCAGACAGGAGCCCCAGCCAAGCCCCGGCCGGCCGGGGCCAGCGGAGAGGCCGCCAGGAATGAGCCAGCAGCCCCCCAGGCATCCACCCCCAGACCCCGAGCTCCACCAGTGCACCGGTGAGCCCCGACGCCAGCCAGCGGAGGGAGAGCTGGACGGGGGGAATGGGCTCGGCACTTAGCGGAGACTTGAGATGTATTTGGGAGAGGGTGCGGTTGAGACCCCAACTTGGGAGAAAAAAAAAAACCAACACACCATCTCAATCATGCCTTCCCTCCCTAGTGCCCCCACTCGTACCACAGAGAAAAAAAAATAATTTGAATAAAATAATAATAAATAAAGAAAATAACGCGGACACACATTCACACATAACACTCACATCCAATAATACCAGGACCAAAAACCCGGTGACACCGGTGGTTGGTCCTGGGACTATCGGATGACCCCATAAGTGAACCTAAAATCCGGATGTGGGGGGAGGGGAGGGGCGACACCGCCACACCAACCCATCTCATTCCTGCTTCAAGCCCGGCCCCCCACCCCGCACACGGACCGGACCACCCCCAGCAAGATTCCCCCCCGGGACCGGGGCCCACCCATCCCGCGCCGGCCACCCAACCAGAACCCCCCCGCCCCCAGAAAAAAAAACAAAAAACGCCTCAACCAGACACTTCATGCCCCTCCATCCAACCTTCTTTGGGGAGAGCAGAGGTGACAGCCCCGCCACCGGCAGGCCACCTAGGCCCCGCAGCCGGCCCCAGCCAAAACCACAGACCAGGTGGCTTGCTCTTCCTCCAGGCCCCAGACTCCGGGAGAACAGGGGTGTGAGAAGACCCCGATCCTCACTGCGCCCGCTCGAATGTGGTGTTGTTGCGTGTTGCTCTCAGATGCAATTAAAACTGGGAGTACCAAGAGGGGGTGTCCGGCACAGTCCACCCCCCCTGCAGGAGATAGACGGTGCCAGCACCCCCCCCCCCCCTTCGACAACCCTGAACCCTCAATGTCTAGATGCGAGAGGGGATGGAGGAGGCCGACCGTGGTGAGGCCCATAAAATAAGCCCCCCCCCGGTGGCCCTGACCCCCACCCCCCGAAAATGCCCTACATAGATGTGTGTTGTGAACATGATGTAGATGGAAGTGTCTAAAATGCAAAATAAAATTGGGGTGGGGGACGTCATCAGAAGGTGTGGCCCTCCAGTAACGACCCCCTCCCCAAAAACCTACATGTGTGGCAGAGTGATGGAGCAGGCAGAGGGAGGATTTCGGGGATTTCCGTACCTCCAGTTAAATGATCCAGATATTAATACCTTTATTCTTCCAGTACGGAAAGTTCATCACATTATTGTTTTGTAGAATGTCGGGGTTATTCCAGATGGGTGGGCGACTGCATGGGATTAGTGATGACTTCGTTATTTTTAGAAATTCCCACCATGCTGTCAGGGAAGAGCTGATGTTAATATTTTTAAAACATGGGTGCCGTTTGATCTTAGAGCTAATAAACGGCAAATCTGAAATTATGATATTACTGCATATATCCTGTTCTGTGTCTATCCAGGGCTCATCTAAGGGATTATGTTTTATCCATTTAGAGATGTATTGTAATCTATTTGCTAAGTAGTAGTGTTGGAAGTTAGGTAAATCTAGCCCCCTCTGTCTTTAGTTTTCTGTAGTGTCTTTAAGCTGATACGAGGGGGTTTGTCCTTCCAAACAAATTTAGAGATGGAAGAATCCAGAGATTTAAACCATTCGGTTGATGGTTTATTTGGGATCATTGAAAATAGGTAGTTAATTCTGGGTAAGACCATCATTTTAATTGATGCTACCCGACCCATAAGGGAGATCGGAAGCGATTTCCATCTTTCTAGGTCCTCTTCTATTTTCTTTAAAAGAGGGATGTGGTTGAGTTTTGGTAACTCAGCTAGTTTAGATGACACAGTAATTCCCAAATATTTGATATTTCCTGATTGTAGACCTGAGGGATTCTGTAGAGAGCAATTAATTGGTAGTATTACAGATTTAGACCAATTTATAGAGTATTCTGAGACTTTTGAGAAAGATTCTAGTAAACTAATCACTCGAGAGAGGCAAGTGTTTGAGTGCTGGAGATAAAGTAATACGTCATCTGCGCAAAGACTAATTTTATGCTCTATTTTCATGCCTTTTATACCTTTAATCATATTTGTTTGTCTGATTGTAGCAGCCAGAGGCTCAATGAAAATAGCAAAAAGTGAGGGGGAGAGCGGGCATCCCTGTCTGGTGCCCCTCTGGAGACAAAAGCTGGAAGATGTTTGATTATTTGTCCTGAAACAGGCTGTTGGGAAGCTGTATAATATTTTTAACCAATTTATAAAGGAATCGCCAAAGCCAAATTTATGTAGAGTAGCAAAAGAAAATTTCCAGTTTACTCTATCAAATGTTTTTTCTGCATCTAAAGACAATATATAGGATTTAAGATTTTTACTGTAGGAATAATCTATTAAATTCAGCAGTCTGCGTGTGTTAGCAGCTGACTGCCTTCCTTTAATGAAACCAGTTTGATCAGGGTGGATTATGAGAGGAGTGATTTTATCTAATCGTTTTGCTAAAGCTTTACAGATTATTTTATTATCCACATTAATTAAGGTATCGACTACAGAGGGTTGAACCAAATCACTGTTAAAAACAAGTACCCACTTCCTCTACTCGCTTCTGCATTCGAACCAGTTCAAGGTGCTACTGTCTTCACTAAGCTCGATTTAAGGAACGCCTATCACCTTCTCAGAATCAGAGATGGCGATGAATGGAAGACAGCCTTTAAGACCCCTCTGGGCCAGTTCGAGTATTTAGTCATGCCTTTTGGTCTAACAAACGCCCCTGCGTGTTTTCAAGCCTTAGTCAACGACGTTCTCAGAGACTTTTTGAACGTGTTTGTTTTTGTCTACATTGATGACATACTCATCTACTCCAAGGATCTTTCCGAGCACAAGAAACATGTTCGCCTGGTCTTACAAAGACTACTAGAGAATAAACTTTTTGTCGAAGCTGAGAAATGCGAGTTTCACCAATCTTCAGTCACCTTTTTGGGGTTTGTGTTCGAGGGCGGGCAGGTTAAGCCATCTGAAGATAAGATAAAGGCAGTTTTGGAGTGGCCGGTTCCCGAGAACCGCAAACAGCTGCAGAGATTCCTGGGTTTCGCAAACTTCTATCGACGATTCATCAGGAATTATAGTCAGACAGCTCTACCTTTAACTTCTCTAACTTCAGTCAAAAGAACCTTCCAATGGACCCCCGAGGCACAAACTGCATTTTACAAACTTAAGACGTTGTTTTCCAGAGCTCCAGTGTTAATCCAGCCTGATTCATCAAAACAATTCATCCTCGAAGTCGACGCTTCCGACTCAGGAGTTGGTGCTGTCTTATCCCAAAGACTCGATACAGATCAAAGAGTTCACCCATGTGCTTTTTTCTCCCGTAGACTTTCCCCTGCTGAGCAAAACTACGATGTTGGTGACCGCGAACTATTGGCCATCAAATTGGCATTAGAGGAGTGGAGACACACTTGAGGATCCAAGAACATCAAACCCGATTCTCTCTCTCGTCTTTATTCCACTGATAAATCCGAGACGCCTGAACCTGTTCTACCCGCTTCCTGCACTGTTGGGGTGGTTACCTGGGAGATCACCGACCTCATAAACTCTGCCCTGGCTTCTGAACCTGACCCAGGTAACGGTCCCCCAAACAAATCTTATGTTCCCTCTTCGGTCAGATCACGCCTAATTCAGTGGATGCACACTGCCAAATTTTCCGCTCATCCGGGGGTGAGTAGAACCATCAACCTTATCTCGAGACGTTTCTGGTGGCCTACCCTGCACAGAGATGTTAAAGAATATGTTCTGGCCTGTCCTACCTGCGCCAGAAACAAGACCACACATCAACCTCCTTCTGGGCTGTTGCATCCTCTTCCTGTTCCTTCTCGCCCCTGGTCTCACATCGCAATTGACTTCGTTACTGGTCTTCCCATCTCTCGAGGTATGTCCACAATCCTCACCAGTGTTGACCGATTTTCCAAGTCCTGCCATCTTGTTCCCCTCAGGAAGCTTCCCACGGCTTTTCAAACCGCCCAGCTCCTTATTAAACACGTCTTCCGTCTACATGGCATCCCTCAGGAGATTCTTTCTGACCGTGGACCACAATTCATCTCTCAGGTTTGGAAGGCCTTTTGCTCAGCACTTAACTGTAAATCATCTCTCACCTCAGGTTATCACCCACAGTCCAATGGCCAAACGGAAAGAATGAATCAGCAGCTCGAATCTTCCCTTCGTTGTCTGACCTCCAGTAATCCCACCGACTGGAGCCAACATCTCCCATGGATCGAATATGCCCACAACTCTCTCAAGTCAGCTTCCACCGGCCAGTCCCCATTTCAGGTCAGTCTTGGTTACCAACCTCCTCTTTTTCCCGCAGACGAGAGAGAGATTTCGGTCCAATCAGTCAACCACCACATCCGCCGTTGTCATCGTATCTGGAGAGACACCATAGCCACCCTCAACCGTTTCTTGGAAACCACCAAACGTTTAGCCGACTCAAAGAGACGTCCTGCCCCAGATTACTCCGTCGGTCAAGAGGTATGGCTCTCCACTCGGGACATTCCCCTCAAGGGGATGTCCCGTAAACTCTCTCCAAGATACATTGGTCACTACAGGATTTACCAGGTCAGAAACCCATCAGCCATACGACTGCAACTTCCTCCGACTCTTCGTATTCATCCCACGTTCCACGTCTCTCAAGTCAAGCCTGTGATCTCCAGCCCTTTGTGCCCTCCGTCCGACTCCCCTCCACCCGCCCTGGAAGTCGATGGTCATCCGGCCTTCACCGTCGCCGGATCGTGGACTCCCGTCGGCGAGGTCGTGGCTGGCAGTACCTCGTCGATTGGGAGGGCTACGGTCCGGAGGATCGCCAGTGGGTTCCTGGCTCCTACATCCTCGACACATCCCTCATCGAGGAGTACGAGCAATCCCTCCAATCGACATCTTCTGGACCGCCAAGAGGCGGTCGTTAAGGGGGGGGGGGGGGGGGGGGGGGGGGTACTGTTGGGATCTGGAGAAGTTCCACCTGTCTCCAGCACAGTTCGCTGTGGATCCTCCTGAGCTGAGCCTTTCGACACACCTGAAGCCCATCTCATCATCAGGAGGATCCTCCACTATATAAGCAGCCCTCAGACCTCGCATCAACGCCGCAGTGTTCATCCAGTTTGGTTAGCACCTGAGCCTCACTTCCTCTGTGAAATCCTTGTTGCTTTAATCTCCTAGTTGGATTTTTATTCCCTTTTTGTCTCTGCTTACAGGAAACCTGTTTTTGCCTTGTAAGCTCTGGATGAGCTTAACCTGCCGAGCCTGCCCTCTGAGCCCAAACCTGAAGACCTTCCTCTGGATTCCCATGCTGCTCTGGACTAAGAGCTGGAAAACCAAGGTCTGTCCAAACGCTAGATGCAAGACGCTGAAGCTGCCATTGAACTCTGCTGAAACAAACAGTCTCTGGACCCAACAGTGCCTCTCTCAAAGCCAAACCCGGACTCTTCAAGGTAGATCTCTGAAGATAACAATTCCACATTCATCTGCTATGTGGCTAACTGAACTGTCATCCCTACAGTCTCCTGTGAACCTGTCCTTCAGATGTGAACCAGTTCCAGACTCATTTCCATGTGCTTTATTAATAAACTCATTTAAACCTTTTCCCTGTTTCCCGTGGTGTTCTGCAGATTGGGCCTCTCTGAACCAATCATGACAGTCAGAAACTGATCACTGCACCATTCTGTGTCTCTCAGTCGGACCTCAACAATTAGAATGATCCAATTGAGTGACTTCCAATGGATTCAGTTAATCGTTAGCAGAAAATGTAAATACCTGCAAACTGGAAATCTCTTCTTTTTGTTGTTTATTTTAAGGGATCTGATGTATAAAATAAATTGGGCCGTGAACCAACATGGTCCATTCAGTTCAATCAACACTCCAGATTGAATCAATAAGAGGTTAAACTATGTTTTATTATTTTCCATAAAGCTTTTTTAATAAAGGGCACTAAGTGCAATAAATATTATAGCAGGTTTACCTGCTGAACCAACTGCATCTGTCTCCTTTTACTAGAAAATACTAGAATTTTAAAGTGAAGTGAAACCAACATCAGGTTGAATAAACAGTGGATTCATCTGCTGCTTCCACTGCTTTCCATCTTTTTTTTATTTTAAAGATTTTATTATTAGCAGAAGATTATAATTCATGGTCTATAAAAGCATCTATACTGAAATATGACATCATTATTTATATTTCACAAAAAACATACAGTTATGATGAAAGTAGTGTTTTCAAAATAAACATAGAAATGTAGTCTTACTGACACATCAGATGAGGATGAAGATTTTTATTTTTAATCATCAAAAGCAAAAATTAAATGAAAAAAAAATAATAATAATATAATATAATAATATACACTACTTTAAAAAAATTAAAGGAACACTTTGTAATCAGAGTATAGAATGTAGTGGGAAAAAAGTATTCAACTATTCATCCTAGGTAAATAAAAGGAGATGGATGGATTTCACTCAGTCGGCACATTTATTCATATCTTTGCAAAGAGAGAACAGTTCATCATTCAGTCCTAATGGCAGCATTCTGCCCTGTTCTGCATGAGCAGCGTTCGTTCCTCCTTACTTACAACAATGGAAAAGTAGTCAGAGTCATAACAAATTACAGACACTTTGGTTAAACAGTAACATGTTATGAATAAACCTGAGAAAGAATCTGAATTGTTATGGGAAGAAGCTCTGTCTGGTCTACAAACACCATCCTGCAGAGAATGGTGCGGCCTTCAAGGTGAAACAGGCTGAGTGAAAACTTTTATAGTGAGTAAAAAGGATAAATTAATATATAATAGAAGAGAAATCTAAATGTTCCAACAACAAGCATGAAGTTAATTAAACTTGTGGGATATTGATCTGGTCAGGTCAGTAGCAGAGGGGGGTGTTAATCAGTTTCAGCTGCTTTGCTGTTAATGAAATGAACAACAGGTGAACTAGAGGGGCAACAACCAGACGACCATCATAACAGGAATGGTTTTACAGGTGGAGGCCGCTGACATTTTATCCCCTCCTCATCTTTTCTGACTCTTTTTCACCAGTTTAGCATTTGGCTAGGGTCACTGTCACTACTGTTAGCATGAGGCGCTACCTGGACCCTACAGAGGTTGCAGGCAGTCCAGCTCCTCCAGGATGGCGCATCAATACGTGCCATTGCCAGAAGGTTTGCTGTGTCTCCCAGCACAATCTCAAGAGCATGGAGGAGATTCCAGGAGACAGGCAGTTACTCCAGGAGAGCTGGACAGGGCCGTAGAAGGTCTACTACCCATCAGCAGGACCGCTATCTGCTCCTTTCTGCAAGGAGGAGCAGGAGGAGCACTGCCAGAGCCCTACAAAATGACCTCCAGCAGGCCACTGGTGTGAATGTCTCTGACCAAACAATCAGAAACAGACTTCACGAGGATGGCCTTAGGGCCCGGCGTCCTCTAGTGGGCCCTGTGCTCACTGCCCGGCACCGTGGAGCTCCATTGGCATTTGCCACACAACACCAGAATTGGCAAGTCGGCCACTGGCGCCCTGTGCTTTTCCCAGATGAGAGCAGGTTCACCCTGAGCACATGGGACAGACGTGAAAGGGTCTGGAGAAGCCGTGGAGAACGTTCTGCTGCCTGTAACATTGTTCAGCATGAGCGGTTTGGTGGGGGGTCAGTGATGGTCAGGGGAGGCATATCCATGGAGGGACGCACAGACCTATACAGGCTAGACAACACCACCCTGACTGCCATTAGGTATCGGGAAGAAATCCTTGCACCCATTGTCAGACCCTCTGCTGGTGCAGTGGGTCCTGGGTTCCTCCTGGTGCACGACAATGCCCGGCCTCATGTGGCGAGAGCATGCAGGCAGTTCCTGGAGGATGAAGGAACTGATGCCATTGATTGACACCCCCCCCCCCCACGCTGGCCTGACCTAAATCCAATAGAACACCTCTGGGACATTATGTTTCCATCCATCCGACGCCGCCATGTTGCACCTCAGACTGTCCAGGAGCTCAGTGATGCCCTGGTCCAGATCTGGGAGGAGATACCCCAGGACGCCATCCGTCGCCTCATTAGGAGGCGTGCCCCGACGTTGTCAGGCAAGCATACATGCACCTGGGGGGGCCATACAAATGACTGAATACCATTTTGAGTTGCTGCAGTGAAATTTCAGCAAAATGGACTAGCCTGCTGCATCATTTTTTCACTGTAATTTTTGGGGTGTCTTTGAATTCAGCCCTCTGGAGGTTGATCATTTTCATTTCCATCCAATGATGCGGCGTCCTGTTGTTCCTAACACGTCACCCAGTCCGTATCAGGATAAAGAAACAGCAGGATTTTTTCCCCATTGAGATCTGATGTGTTTTCAAAGTGTTCCTTTAATTTCTTTGAGCTGTGTATATTCATATATTACACAGTTTATATATATATATACACATCATTTTGTGCTGAGTCATGTCTACATAAATCCAGAGATGGCAAAAGTACTCACTTTCCATACTTCAGCAAAAGTACAGATACTTGTGTTAAAAAATACTCTAGTAAAAGTGGAAGTACTGATTAAACTTCTTTACTCAAGTAAAAGTAACAAAGTACAGGCTTGTAAATTTACTTAAAGTATAAAAGTAAAAGTAGAAACCACTTTTTTCATGCCGTTGCCTACATTTTAAATGGATGTCTGCCAATATGACTAGATCTCCGTTGTGTTCATTTTCAATCATCTCGTCGTCCATGCTACTATGCTAACGCCACCGCCACCAAGCTGCAATGATTTGCCGCCAATGAATACCGCCGAATCTGTCGATTCATCTTGTAGTGGTGCGTCAAATGCAACGTAGATTCCCATCCAATTAGATTGAATTTGGTATTGATGACGTGAAAAATAATAACGGTAACTCCATTGAAATGATTCAAAACTAAAGTAATGAGCCCATTTTTTAAAAGGTAAGGAGTAGAAAGTACAGATATTTGTGTAAAAATGTAAGGAGTAGAAGTAAAAAGTCGCCATAAAAATAAGTAGTAAAGTAAAAATATCAGAAAAATCTACTTGAGTACAGTAACGAAGTATTTGTACTTCGTTACTTCCCATCTCTGCATAAATCAACCCAGTATTCATAGCAGATACTTCAGAGAGGAAGTTGTACCAGTAGAACCTACTTGTTCTGCGTTGGTCAAGGACGTCTCACTCCAAGTCCAGAAGTCCAGAAGATGTTTCTAAGGCTTCATGCTTCCCTCTCACATTAATTAAGTCTTTTTGGTTGTTCAGTGAGATCCAGGCTCACTGATCCAGTGCCTTATTGATGGTGATGTGAGAGGTTGGGCTATCACCATCAATGTGTCCTTCAGAGAGAGGAGATGTTTGAAGGAGATTCTTTTCAAGCAGAATCCATATTACTGGGTTCTTTGTTAGGTTCTTTCCTCTGTGCACAGAATGGAGCATCCTTTAAACGTTTAAATTCCAGCTCCTGCTGCTCTATTAGGACCCATCTAACCTCACTGTTCTCTGCATTGATTGAGGGGCCAGATAATGGCTCCTACAGTGAGGGAGGGTAAGTCCTCCCCTAGTCCTCCCCTAGTCCTCCCATTCAATATGGAGCCTGCAGAGAGCATTTCTCCTTTGCTGTATGAAAGTAATTATACTTTTATTAACTTCTCTGAAGAAACCTTTGGGAACATTAACAGAAAGACATAACAGGTGATAAATATAGGCAGGATATTGATTTTAATAGTGCAAATTCTGTGTATAACAGACATCGGGAGATCTATCCATCATTTGGATCACTTATCATTTACTCATCATCATGTCGTGATATAAATAGCCAAACATCTGAAACCTGTGTAGCAGCATTTCATTGGTTCAGGGAGAGCTCTAATATTACTGTCTTTATATTTCGTGGTAGAAGCTAAATTTAAGTGTAATTTCATTAATATGCTGAAACAGCACTATATTTATTGAGACATTTCAAGTGATATAAAAACAATATTTTGGTGTGAAAAGCGTCAAACTTTACTGGTATAGCAAAAATAACTCAATAAGGATTCAGGTAAATGTTAGTTTGGAGGGCTTTAGATCAAATATCAGTAAGTTGGGGGCGTGCAGGTGGCAGCGGTTAGCATCCACGACCCATGTATGGAGACCTTAGTCCTCGACGCGGGTGACCCGGGTTTGAATCCGGCCTGTTGTCCTTTGCCGCATGTCTCTCCCCCTCTCATACCACCTTTCCTGTCAGCCCGCTGTCAAAAAGCAAAAAAATAAACAGCCACTAGTGCCGTAAAAACTGAAAAAAAAAGAAAATCAGTAAATTGTTTTCAAAAATGATGAAGAGACAGACATGGAAAAAACATGAGGATCATGTGACATCTTTCACTTTCATCTACTACCTCTGGGAAAGTTTGATGAGGTGTGACTTAGAGTAACGGACTCTGTATAATACTAGTCGACGGGGTAGTAAACGGAATAGCTGATATCACCTTTTCCCACTGCTGATCCCAAATAGTTATTCCAAGTTCACATTCCAAGATGTTTTAACTTTAGGTGTTGTTTACGTATCCATGTCCAGACGTATATTAGTTACACTACTGTTCAAAAGTTTGGGGTCACATTGAAATGTCCTTATTTTTGAAGGAAACTGTACTTTTCAATGAAGATAACTTTAAACTAGTCTTAATTTTAAAGAAATACACTCTATACATTGCTAATGTGGTAAATGACTATTCTAGCTGCAAATGTCTGGTTTTTGGTGCAATATCTACATAGGTGTATAGAGTCCCATTTCCAGCAACTATCACTCCAGTGTTCTAATGGTACAATGTGTTTGCTCATTGGCTCAGAAGGCTAATTGATGATTAGAAAACCCTTGTGCAATCATGTTCACACATCTGAAAACAGTTTAGCTCGTTACAGAAGCTGCAAAACTGACCTTCCTTTGAGCAGATTGAGTTTCTGGAGCATCACATTTGTGGGGGTCAATTAAACGCTCAAAATGGCCAGAAAAAGAGAACTTTCATCTGAAACTCGACAGTCTATTCTTGTTCTTAGAAATGAAGGCTATTCCATGCGAGAAATTGCTAAGAAATTGAAGATTTCCTACAACAGTGTGTACTATTCCCTTCAGAGGACAGCACAAACAGGCTCTAACCAGAGTAGAAAAAGAAGTGGGAGGCCGCGTTGCACAACTGAGCAAGAAGATAAGTACATTAGAGTCTCTAGTTTGAGAAACAGACGCCTCACAGATCCCCAACTGGCATCTTCATTAAATAGTACCCGCATAACACCAGTGTCAACATCTACAGTGAAGAGGCGGCTGCAGGATTCCGGGCTTCAGGGCAGAGGGGCCAAGAAAAAGCCATATCTGAGACTGGCCAATAAAAGAAAAAGATTAAGATGGGCAAAAGAACACAGACATTGGACAGAGGAAGACTGGAACAAAGTGTTCTGGACGGATGAATCCAAGTTTGAGCTGTTTGGATCACAAAGAAGAACGTTTGTGAGACGCAGAACAAATGAAAAGATGCTGGAAGAACGCCTGACGCCATCTGTTCAGCACGGTGGAGGTAATGTGATGCTCTGGGGTTGCTTTGGTGCTGGTAAAGTGGGAGATTTGTACAGGGTAAAAGGGATTCTGAATAAGGAAGGCTATTACTCCATTTTGCAACGCCATGCCGTACCCAGTGGACAGCGCTGGATTGGAGCCAATTTCATCCTTTAACAGGACAATGACCCTAAACACACCTCCAAATTGTGCAGAACTATTTAGAGCAGAAGCAGGTGGTATTCTATGGGTAATGGAGTGGCCAGCGCAGTCACCAGATCTGAACCCCATTGAGCTGCTGTGGGAGCAGCTTGACCGTATGGGACGCAGGAAGTGTCCATCCAACCAATCCAACATGTGGGAGCTGCTTCTGGAAGCGTGGGGGGGAATTTCTCCAGATTACCTCAACAAATTAACAGCTAGAATGCCAAAGGTCTGCAATGCTGGAATTTCTGCAAATGGAGGATTCTTTGACCAAAGCAAAGTTTGATGTAAAAAAAATCTTATTTCAAATACAAATCATTATTTCTAACCTTGTCAATGTCTTGACTCTATTTTCTATTCATTTCACATCATATGGTGGTGAATAAGTGTGACTTTTCAGAAAAACACTAAATTGTTTGGGTGACCCCAAACTTTTGAATGGTGGTGTACATAATTGACTTCTCATTAGATTTAAGTGATAACAATTCTTCCCATGGTTGGTTGTTTGTAAGAGAAGGATAAGAAAAGGAAGACACAGCGTGGTATCGAAAGTAAAGAAACATGGTAGGAGCTGGAAGCTTGTTTTCAGAGGACAAATCAGTAAAGCTTTGAAAAATGCCGTCTTTAAATAAATCCTTAACAGTTAATCATCCCTGTTTATCAACAATAAATAGGTACATCAGCAAGACCAGGAGGAAATAAAGGATTTTTACAATAGACATTTTTATAGAAGCGTAGCGTTTTTTCTGGGACCATATTTTAAGAGTGGATAATATGACAGGGTTCATTAGACTTAGACAACTTTTATTGTCATGTCGTACACAGAGTGAATACACATCAACATTCATTTAGTACAGCTTTCGTGAACAGTCTATGGTGGGGGTTAAGGGGTCATTGATGATGTCACAGGCTGGCCAGGTGAATGAACTAACCTTTAAACCAGTCATCAGCGCTAAGATGATGACAGCGCTGGGATATCAGCTGGTGTCTCCGTTAGGCCGGCCGGCGGGCACAGGTACCGAGGTGAAGTAGCAGCATCACCAGGAGCAGGACGGCAAAAACTAACATGATTAAAGTCTGAGGTTTTAGTTAATTTCGTAGCATAAAAATAAAAGGTTAGAAATGTAATAATTGAAGTAAAATAGGAAGAAATAAACGGGAGCGTCTGAAACAGGAATGCTCACAAGTTGACGCACGACAGAATCAACGCCAAGATCGTGACTTATAATCCAATGGCCGACTCTGAGCAACCTTTATATAACTATGCAAGGTTTAAAGACGGGATTAATATTTTTTATTTTGACTCCAGTAGAGGTCAGCTGATCAGGTCAGTTTTCATTAAATAACAACTGATGTCCCATATTTAGTAAAATAATACGAGAGATTAAAACTCAGTAATATCAGGTATGCAGGTAAAAAATGTAACCAGAAATGAAGAAGAACGGTTGGAGATGTTGCTCTGAGTGGTTCTGACTTTCTGAGGCATAAATATTTATTTTCTCACTGATTTCATATTAACAGGAACTGTGCCCTGGACTCACCACAGTCCTTCCACTTGTGTTGCAGGCTCTCAAGGACTGGGTGGCAATCGAAAGTGACTCGAGCAACATTCTGAAAAGACCAGAGCTGCACCGTATGATGGAGAAGGTGGCTGAGAAGCTGCGACTGATGGGAGGGACCGTGGAACTGGTGGACATCGGAGAGCAAGAGGTTGGTAACCAGTCCTCCAGTTGAAGTGAAATTTCACCACGCTGGCTGCAGCCCATGGATTGCACCCCTTCCACGAAGAAAAAGACATTTCCAGAGTCAGATATGGCTAAAAGCTTGAGCAGTGCTCTCACTCAGACTGAAGCCTTTCTGCAGATGGAAGTTTCCATGGAGCAGTGAACCGATATCAATCATTATCCAGTATTTTGATGAAACACCCTATAAGAGCAGAAAGCTTTGTGTAACCTTTATCACAATTTGGTGATAGAGAAACAGGCACTAAGTGGTTTGTAACCATAACAGGACCAGTAACAGAAGATGCTCAGCCTTAAGAGGCTGTGGATTGACCTCAATAACGACAGACAACAGTGATTTGAGTTATTAACAATTTCTTTGAACAAGAACGGCTTCACATACAAAATTACATTTAAATTCAAACAGTATAAATGTATATGAAAAAAAAAATAGAAATAAAGCCGGCAAGAGTTGTTAGGAAGAATAAAACAAACAGTTATTTTGCTCGTTGGGGCCCTTTTTACCTTGAGTCTGTGATATATTGGTACCAGAACCAGTGTCAGAAATCAGTGTTCATCAGTCCCACCTCACACCCTGTGAGGGAAGGGAGATGAGACTGCATCAAATCAAAGCTCACGGTTCAGTTTGCTCGCCACCCAGCTCACACTGGGAATGTGCGCATGCAGGGGATGAACATCCACTGCAGATTCAACTCAACTCAACACCTCCAAATCTGGGATGGATGTGACTCCAAATCCACTGATATCACTGGAAAATCTGGGTAGCGAAAAACCCTGACCTATGGATTGGCCAGAAGAAAGTCCATTAGTTCCATTTTCCTTCCCTACTCCATAGATCACCAATCAATAGCATTTTGCCTCGTATCAATTGGTTTGAAAATCATTTTCTTAACAGCTTAGTCCTACGACAAAAATATCAATTATCAAATCTAAAGCGCTCATAGTAGACAACTATAAGTAATTACATTCTTCTCTCACATTAACACTTAACCTCAAGTAGTCAAGCTATGATCTTTCAAATTGCTAATGAACATAAAGTAAAGAGGAACCTTTGTGCTAAAACAATAAATACAGAGACATTCACAGGGATTTAGAGGACATAAGGCTCATCGTGCTTTACCATCCCCTCCTGCACCGGTTAGGGTTAGGTGTAGGAATAGGGTTAGGGTTAGGTACAGGGTTAGGGTTAGTGGGGAATGCACTAAAAGTTTACCCTTAAATCACCTAAATAAAAGATATATAACTGGTGCTTTAGCACCTTTTTCCACACATATAAGAAAATATCTTTAAGAAAATTAACATGAACTAATAATTAGATTCTCTTATAAACTCTAGTGAAAACAAATGCATTTATAACAAAGGAAAGAAAGAGCATGCTGCACATTTAGCACCAATTTCCATGGTAACAGATTAGCCAAGGTCTACTTAGCAAGGTTAGCATCATTGCACAGCACTGAGCTAATGCTAAAGCTGTTTCATCAGCTGTTACCATTTATAGCACAATTACTATCATACAGGTAACTGATCCAATCTCAGGGTTTCACTCACCGTCGAATTAGTCTCTAAACCATTTCACCTGTTTGCAGCCGTTAGCTGCTGATTACGCTACTCTACAACAATATAAACATCATCAGATGCTTAAAACCCTCAATAATATATTAGAGTACGTTTGCTCCTTACCATATTTATTAATTGTTGGTGTTTCTTTTAAACTTTTTAATTAAATAAAATCTGGAATACAATAAATTTCAACAATTATTTATCTGAGCTCCTGTTAGTTTTAACAAAAGATTACTTGACTTTAAAAGAAAGCTGAACTTTGAAGGTCTGGTGACGTTTGCACCATCTCTCACTGAAACACTGGCAGAACCATCATTGTCTGAATGAGGTTTTGCATTTACTGGTGAAAATTGCAACCGATTTGGAGGAATGTGAGGACCTTTGCTCCTCGGCTGCCAGAAGCAGGGTCCTCTCTAAACACCCAGCTCTTCAGAAGCTGTTCCCAGATGCTTGTCTCCTAGCTGTCCCTGCGTCCTTCCCCACTCCCCCCTCTTACCTGCACAGTGTTTCCAAACCGTCAACTTTTCCATGTGGTTGTCCCTGCAGCTTCCAAACGGGCAGATGTTAGCCCTGCCCAACGTAGTGACCGCGCGGTTCGGGAGCGACCCTGGCAAGCACACGGTGTGCGTCTACGGTCATGTGGATGTCCAGCCGGCGAAGCTGGAGGACGGCTGGGCTACGGACCCCTACAACCCCACAGATATCCAAGGTAACACCTTCCAACACACTTTGATGTTTCCATATGATGAGAGCATTTCCTCCTGAGAAATATGTTAACAGAAAAGCAGTTGAAGAAAGGTTTTTTAAAGGCTATTTTTTCTAAATCTTTGTTTTACCAATAGAAGCATTGAAGTAAAAACCACAGACCTTCTTAAAATTACCTGGTTTTCAACAATAATTTCTTCATTTTTGAACAATGAGGTGCAAACAGTGTGTTTGTTGCTGATGGTATACAGTTATTATTTATAGATAATATAGAATGAATTCCAACATCATGGCTGCTTCTCCAACGTTCGGACAATGAATTAGACCCGGTGGAGAAATAACTGGAAAACAATCTAAATATGGATGCTTGGATTGTCCTTATTTGTACTTATGAGGTTATTTATCAATATTTTAGTTATAAAAGCTGAATAAAGTCATTATGAAACTTCAACGGTTATTGACTTCAAACGTCAGAGAATAATAGAAACCCTTGATTTAGACTGAATCTATTTTCCCGCTGCTGAAAGGAAAAGAAGAATCTAGTCTTTTCTTTTCTGCCCTAAAAGGAAAGTGAAAAGAAAAAGATTATTTTGCTTGTTTAAGAATGTTCTGATTAATGTAGTTTCATTTATAAAAGATTAAAATTTGACCTAAAACATTGTAGTAAAAACTTTTCTCCATCCGTCCAGATTTGTTCTTATCCAGATTTTTTTTCATTCCAGGTTTCCATACAATCATCAAAGAAAGCGCCAAAATTTATGGATGCTTGAAATAATAAACTTTTATCCAAAACAGATATTTTGATGTGTGTTGTGTCAGAATTGACTGATTGAACATGAAAAATGAGACATATCTCCTTAATGATGAATTTATTGGGATAATATAGTTTATCTTTCAGTTTTCTCTGGAAGGATTTGATTCCAAACGGTTTTATGAAAACGTATTTTTCTCCCTGTAGGGAATATATATGGAAGAGGAACGTCAGACAACAAGGCTCCAGTTTTAGCCTGGATTCACGCTGTGAAGGCGTACCAAGCCCTCAGCATGGTGAGAAAATCACCGGATGTTTTAGGTAATTTTCATCACAGAGTTTTTTACTCTCACTGTTGAACTCTACTAACGTCTGGAGCAGGATTTGCCAGTAAACGTGAAGTTCCTGATTGAGGGCATGGAGGAGACCGGCTCTAACGGCCTGGATGCCATGATCCTGGCCCAGAATCACACCTTCTTCTCCGATGTGGACTACATCATCATCTCTGACTGTGGCTGGCTGAGCAGACGACCCGCCCTCACCTACGGCACCAGAGGGAACTGCTACTTCTATGCTGAGGTCTGTTCACAGAGCCGTTTGAATTATTCTGCATCTCTCTTTCTGAGACTTTCTGCTTCTTGTGTTGTTATGCAGGTTGAAGGTTCGAGGCAGGACTTACACTCTGGTGTTTATGGAGGAACTGTGATCGAACCCATGACTGACCTTATTGGCATTCTCGGTGGGTCTAAGAGGTCAACCAAAGTTAGCTTAGGTGATGGTGATCGTGTCCCATCCAAACAGTTGGACATTTAAAAACACATTAGTCTCAGACAGACTTTATTGTTATTTTTAACACTGAGCTTTAAAACAGTGAAATGAACATTCCCATTTATAAAGTGCCGCAGTGATCAGAATGTAAACAGAGAAAGAGAAAAGAAAAAAGAAGAGAAAATTAATATGGTTCAAAATGAATAAAACATTCAGCTGAGTTCAATTTAAATGGATTATGGAAAAATCAGCCACATTGGTCGTAAAACTATCTTGTTTATTAGTGAGATGCGGAGTCTAGATTAGAGTTTTCAATGAGAGCGGGGAAGAAGCTGCTGCAGAACCTGCTGGTCCTGCATTGAATGCTGTGAAGCCTCTTCCCAGAGGGCAGCAGGGAGAACAGTCCATGGTGGGGGGGTGAGGGGTCATTGATGATGTCACGGGCTCGGGACACGCAGCGCTGGGATGAAATGTCTTTAATGGAGGGAAGAGGAGCCCCCATGATCCTCTCTGCTGTTCTCACCTTCTTCCAGTCTGAGGCGCTGCAGCCTCCACACCACACAGTGAGACAGCTGCTCAGAACGCTCTCTATGGGGGGGGGGGGGGGGCAGAACGCTCTCTATGGAGCTTCTGGAGAAGGTGGGGAGGATGGGGGGGGGGGCAGAACGCTCTCTATGGAGCTTCTGGAGAAGGTGGGGAGGATGGGGGGGCAGAACGCTCTCTATGGAGCTTCTGGAGAAGGTGGGGAGGATGGGGGGGAAATGAAATAAGAAATCAGCTAAGACAGAGAATGTAAAGTAAATAATCTGATGTGGTTACTGGCTGGAAAGATGTTTTTGACCTTTTCTTCACTTTTCAGCTCAGTCGCTCTTCAGCTTTATTATCCCATTAAACTCACATCCAGCTTTATTCTGATCACACGTTTAGATTAACCTTAGTTCAGAGGGAGGACTGGTTAGCAACAACCTACAGCTACAAAGGACCGGGAGGCGTTGATACCTTGAAGACAGAACTGAAAGAGGAAAACCACAGCAGTATGTCCACCATTCAGGCCTAACCCATAAATAGCATCACTATCTCACTGCACGGACAAGCAGACGCTCTGCTGAAGCAGAGGTTCCAGAATAAACTATTAGACATGGAGTTCTGCTCCTGCAGGAATAATGTGCAAATATTCGGGCTGCCACGGGAAAAGGAAGGGCGTTCAATGATCTTGTTTATGGAGAAGGTCAGATCCTTTCCAGCTTGCACAGCGATCTCTGGCCCCCACACGATAATTCTCAACTTTCTCCCAGCCAAAGGCTTGATCTTAACAGAAATATGGAAAAGGGGGAAAATCCAGGTTGGATGGACAAACGTGAAGATGGACCCTGACCATGACTCTGACCCAGCTGGTCAAAAGCTGTAAAGGATTAGGCTGCTTAAAGTGAGCACTGACCATCATGGCAGTTCTTCCCAAACTCCTTCCACAAATATAGACATTCACTGGGAATCAGAGTGTGCACGTATACTTCTCCAGATGGAGGAACCAGCATCAGCTGGCGGGGGAATGGCCGGGAGCAAGCGGCAGAGCTCTGGGCATATGGCAGAGAGATAATCTGGGAGAGATTACCGACTGACCACGCCTGGACTTCTGCTCAATCCTCTGCTGCTTCATCTCCTCCTTCAGTAGCTCTATTTATGGAGTGAAGCGTTTCCATGGCAACTTATTGTCGAGTCTTAGGACGGTGGTTAGTATTTTTGATTCCCTTTCAGTTTTGGGCCCTAACCCTAGATGCCCGCCTATAATATAAGGGCCTCACAGCCAAGTTAATGGGAGGCTGAACGATTGGCCTGTCAGACGATGATTGGCTCAAGATGTGTAGCTTCCATTAAACAACAACTGCTTCCAGGAGACGGAGGGACTTTAGATGGAAATGAGAGGAGATTCTTTATTACTCCTCATCAGTGCGGGGGGGATAGCAGAGTCAGACTCGCCGCACAGGAGCTAATCGCTCCCATGTTTTCTGGGGAAGTGATCAAATAAAATCCGTCTGGGACACGGTGTCTGAAACCATAGAGAGAATTCTGACTCAAACTAGACCAAAGGATCCTGGATGGTTTTCTTCCTGGATATATGATGGAGCAAAAATGATAAATATCGGTTTGAAATATTCACCATTGCAGCCAAACAGGCAGAATGATAAAGACGTGGCTTCGCCTGGAAGCTCCGCCCATAAACCAGCTGCTGGAGATAACTCAGCAAATTAATAATAAACTAAAACTTTCCTGTGGTTTTCATCTTAAAACAAGACACTGCAGGAAACACTGCTATTAAATGCTGTGACTAACCCCTCTCTGTTCCCATGAATCCATCTGTATAAGCTCCTCCCCTTTTTCTTTCCATGTTGTTCCCTTTTCTGCCGTTTTGTACATTTCTATTCTTCTTGATCAAATAAAAGTATAACAATAAAAAATAATGATACTAACTCAGCAGAAAATATTGTGTCTTACATCTGAAACTCATGATCTTGATTTGAATGAATAGATCCTTTGCATGAGGCACACCTCTGATAAAAATATCATTAAAATACTTTTCTAACTTTTCAAGCAATCCTTTAACAAACCAACTTTCTTCCTTAATCAGCAGATCGAGACCTTGGGCGAGGCATGTCTCTTTTTTATGTGATACACAGGTGTTTTTATCTAATGCTGAAGTTATTATTCACTAACGCCACCCGCTAGTTTAGGGGGAACTGCTTTTTCTGCTGAGTGTCTCTGTTTCAATGCTAAAAAATACTTATTAAAAAATTCCTCTGTCCAGGTTATGATCCGGATCATCACCAAAGTTTAATGGATTGTTCCTTGGCATGAGGCGCACCTCTGTTCTGACTTTTATTAAAATCCATTCATGCATTTACAAGAGATTTTGCCAACTAATCAACAAGCAAACAAACCAAATAATAAAATCAGTTAAAGTCACTGAAACCTATCAGACCGATCATTAGAACCTTTTATACTAGAGAATGCAAGGAGAACCATCTTCCACAGGGCGGAGAAAACAAGGACCCCCCCCCCCCACACACACACACACACACACACATGTTGTGTCACACAATGCTTGTGGGGACTTTCTATTACTTTAATTTCTCATTCATTTCTATGTTCTCATCCAGACCCGAACCTAAACGCAGGTATCACCTAACCCTCACTCTAATGGAAGAACTTCTTCTCATGGAGACCAGTCATTGGCCCCAAAATACCTATAAGTCCCCAAAACATAGCCTAGTTCTGGGAAAGCCTGACCTGCAAATCCTGAGAAAAACCTTCAGTCAGCTGATTAGGCAGCGGCTTCAGCAGTCATTGCTCGCAGGTCTTTCTTTAGTTCATGTTTGGTGTAAAGAGCAGAAGAAATGAGTAAACAACAGCAAACTGTTTGGTATGAACCCTTCAGACACTCTGATCAGCCCCAGTGGGAAGATTCTGATCCCAGGGATCCAGGAAGCAGTGGCTCCGCTGTCGGATGAAGAGTGGAAGATGTATCAGGATATCGAGTTTGACGTGGATCACTACAAGAACAAGATCGGCGTCGGCCAGCTCATGTACAACAACAAGGTAGGAAAAGAGCAACTCTGAACGTTTTCAGCCGACCCAATGACGGGTTGCGTCTGCGCTGCTACTCCACAGGTGGACCTGCTGGCCCACAGGTGGCGCTACCCCACTGTTTCCATCCACGGTATTGAGGGGGCCTTTTCTGACCCTGGAACTAAGACCGTCATCCCTGCTAAAGTCACGGCTAAGTTCTCCATTAGACAAGTCCCGGACATGGACCCGGCCACAGTCAAGAAGCAGGTAACATAGAAGTTACAGTCCTGGTTTTTCTACAGTCTTTCTTATTGCTGTATTGTTTTGGGGCTTCAGGTAACAGACTACCTTCAGTCTGTGTTTGCCAAGAGGAGGAGTCCTAACAAGCTGACGGTTACCATGGTGATTGGGGCCAAGCCCTGGCTGGCTGACACTCAGCATCCACTCTATGAGGCTGGAAAGGCAGCTATCAAGAGGGGTAGGAGAGCAACGTCAGCCCACAGCACTACCCTTACACCCTTTACCTTTGAGACATTTCTAATGGAACAAAACTAAAGATGGTAGATCTGTGAATTTTTCATGTCTTCATATTCAAAAACAGGGAAATAATGTCTAAACTGCCGGCATTAGGAACAGCTGGAGTCATGTGACCCATTGCAAGGTTTTTAAGGAGACTTCCTGCGTTGCATTTGGTGTCGCCACCATTTTTTTTCTGGGTCATACAAGTTTCACACGACCAGCATGATTCATGCAGGCATACAAGATCCAGACACACACAGCAAATGATTCATCAAAGTATTTCTGGTCCATAAACAATAATAAATTTAATTCCAAAGTAGCAGTGCTCTTTAAACTTCACTGCATTGTGTGTGGATTTTTGAGACTCTCCTTATGTGCCTCGATACACAAATGCATATTTTTTTATACAGGGGATGGTTTGCAACGAATCACAGAGCTCCCTTGTTTAAATCAATCACAAGAAAGTACTCCACCCGGGATGACTCTATGCTCCGCTCCAGTCAGGTGTTCTGTCAGCTCAGCATACGGCGTCAGGCCAGTTTACCCTCAGTAATACGCATTACATCGTTACCTCTGTCTCTGCTCTCCTTACAGCCAAGCAAGCTGTTTTACTCGGGGTTTTGTTGTAGTTTGTGCATAAAATTAAGTAAAAACCATTCACTAGGTTTGTTACACACATTAGGGTTAAAAACAAACATTGAATGTCCGTTTGACGAGGATCTTATTAAAGAATGATCGTCATTTTTTCACAGATAATTAAATATTATAGGGAGAGGATTCTACAGCTCACTGACAGGATAGGAGATTTATTTTTAGTTTGTTTAATATGAGGGAGATGGGGATCATTTTATTATTTATTTATTTTTACAGCACACAAAGAACCACTGAAATTATTTTCAGATTACATATAAATAGATTCATTAATTCTGCGGGGGGAAAGGAATGACTTTAGAGTTAGGATTCACTCGATGATGAGAAGCTAATGAGCCTACTGGCACAATCTGAAGGAAATTCTATGTGACTGATAGCTGCTAATAACGATCCACTTTCCTCCCTCTTCCTCACTGGTTTCCCTGACAGCAGCTTGTTTCCTGACTTATTGCCATTTGTCTAATAAATAGTTCTTGATTTTTAGACAAACACTTATGACATATTTTCTCTCTTTGTTAAGTTTTCAACATGGAGCCTGATCTGATCCGTGAGGGCGGGACCATCCCTATCGCCAAGACCTTCCAGGATGTGACGGGGAAAAGCATCATCATGATGCCCATCGGAGGCTTTGATGATGGGATGCACTCCCAGAACGAGAAGATCAGCAGGTTTCTCCTCATCTCTAAGCACTAGCTTCAGACAGGAGGAGCTGCTTTGGTTCCTGCAGGAAATGGCCGTTATATTTTTATCTCAAAGGGAAACTTTGCATGTTTCAAAGGATGATAGCTGTTGGCAGGTAGGATGTTCCTGTAGTGGTCTGTGACCGTGGAGGAGCCTCGGACTGAAGACCCTCTAACAGTCTGATGAAGAGGATGCTCATTGCTTTCCATCACCTTCTTCATCTCCAGAGGTTCTAGAAGAGTTCCTAGAACAGAGCCGGTCTTCTTTATCAGCTGGTTGAGCTTCTTTCAGTCATTAGCTCTGATGATGATGATGATGATGATGGAGAAAGAGATCAGACTGATAGAAGATCTGATGTCTGTGAGGTCTTCTTGGGTCCACAGCCTTCTCCAGGCCAATCCTTCTCCATGACGGATCTGGATCGGCTCTGACTGGTCCCTGGAACCATCTGTGGCTTCCTCATCTGTCATAACAAGCTCCATCAGGTGAAGCTGACCCAGAGCATGACCCCTTGCTCACACTGGCTCCGGTGCGGTTACCGAGCCGACGGAGGCCGCAACTCCCGCACACCCCCCTCACACCGCCCTTTTGACTACGGTGCGGTGCGGCTCTGCGGCTCCGGCAACAGGTCCGGAGATTTAACTCGCGAGAACAGAGTTCACTTGAGTTCACGTAACTTCACGCGATAACACGGCCCAAATAAGGATATTTGCGAGAGCTTGTTGCGGAGGGCTCCGGCACGCCGCAAGGATAGCTTTCTTGCTGAATTTTCTACAGCGCCGGAGTGTCTCGGTAACGGCAGCCGGACAGCTCAGCAGCCGGTGAGAGAGGTTTACGTCTTTTTAATGACTTTGAATCACTGCGGCGCCGCTCCCACCGCACCGCAACGGTAAGACCGGAGTCGGTGTGAGCCGGGGGTAATGCTGCCATCATCAGGTCCCATGCTGGCTGCTCCTGCCCTGTTCATTCTTCTGGACTCACTGAGAACTGATCTGATGGTGTCAGATGAATGAATGGTCCCTCAGTACCCCCACCTGAAGACCGGACTGGTTCTGGACTGAGCCATAGAATGAGGAACATGCTGTCCATCCTTTAGGACCTCTCTGCTTCCTTTAGGACCTCTCTGCTTCGTTTAGGACCTGTCTGCTTCCTTTAGGACCTCTCTGCTTCTTTTAGGACCTGTCTGCTTCCTTTAGGACCTCTCTGCTTCCTTTAGGACCTGTCTGCTTCCTTTAGGACCTCTCTGCTTCTTTTAGGACCTGTCTGCTTCCTTTAGGACCTGTCTGCTTCCTTTAGGACCTCTCTGCTTCTTTTAGGACCTGTCTGCTTCCTTTAGGACCTGTCTGCTTCCTTTAGGACCTTTCTGCTTCCTTTAGGACCTCTCTGCTTCCTTTAGGACCTCTCTGCTTCGTTTAGGACCTGTCTGCTTCCTTTAGGACCTCTCTGCTTCTTTTAGGACCTGTCTGCTTCCTTTAGGACCTCTCTGCTTCCTTTAGGACCTGTCTGCTTCCTTTAGGACCTCTCTGCTTCTTTTAGGACCTGTCTGCTTCCTTTAGGACCTGTCTGCTTCCTTTAGGACCTCTCTGCTTCTTTTAGGACCTGTCTGCTTCCTTTAGGACCTGTCTGCTTCCTTTAGGACCTCTCTGCTTCTTTTAGGACCTGTCTGCTTCCTTTAGGACCTGTCTGCTTCTTTTAGGACCTGTTTGCTTCCTTTAGGACCTGTCTGCTTCCTTTAGGACCTCTCTGCTTCTTTTAGGACCTGTCTGCTTCCTTTAGGACCTCTCTGCTTCTTTTAGGACCTGTCTGCTTCTTTTAGGACCTGTCTGCTTCCTTTAGGACCTGTCTGCTTCCTTTAGGACCTCTCTGCTTCTTTTAGGACCTGTCTGCTTCCTTTAGGACCTCTCTGCTTCTTTTAGGACCTGTCTGCTTCCTTTAGGACCTCTCTGCTTCCTTTAGGACCTGTCTGCTTCCTTTAGGACCTCTCTGCTTCTTTTAGGACCTGTCTGCTTCCTTTAGGACCTGTCTGCTTCCTTTAGGACCTCTCTGCTTCTTTTAGGACCTGTCTGCTTCCTTTAGGACCTGTCTGCTTCCTTTAGGACCTCTCTGCTTCTTTTAGGACCTGTCTGCTTCCTTTAGGACCTGTCTGCTTCTTTTAGGACCTGTTTGCTTCCTTTAGGACCTGTCTGCTTCCTTTAGGACCTCTCTGCTTCTTTTAGGACCTGTCTGCTTCCTTTAGGACCTCTCTGCTTCTTTTAGGACCTGTCTGCTTCTTTTAGGACCTGTCTGCTTCCTTTAGGACCTGTCTGCTTCCTTTAGGACCTCTCTGCTTCTTTTAGGACCTGTCTGCTTCCTTTAGGACCTGTCTGCTTCTTTTAGGACCTGTCTGCTTCCTTTAGGACCTGTCTGCTTCTTTTAGGACCTGTCTGCTTCCTTTAGGACCTCTCTGCTTCTTTTAGGACCTGTGTGCTTCTTTTAGGACCTGTCCGCTTCCTTTAGGACCTGTCTGCTTCCTTTAGGACCAGTCTGCTTCTTTTAGGACCTGTCTGCTTCTTTTAGGACCTGTCTGCTTCCTTTAGGACCTTTCTGCTCTTTTAGCACCTGTCTGCTTCCTTTAGGACCTGTCTGCTTCTTTTAGGACCTGTCTGCTTCCTTTAGGACCTCTCTGCTTCTTTTAGGACCTGTCTGCTTCTTTTAGGACCTGTCTGCTTCCTTTAGGACCTGTCTGCTTCTTTTAGGACCTATCTGCTTCTTTTAGGACCTGTCTGCTTCCTTTATGACCTGTCTGCTTCCTTTAGGACCTGTCTGCTTCCTTTAGGATCTTTCTGCTTCTTTTAGGACCTCTCTGCTTCCTTTAGGACCTTTCTGCTTCCTTTAGGACCTCTCTGCTTCCTTTAGGGCCTTTCTGCTTCCTTTAGGACCTGTCCGCTTCCTTTAGGACCTGTCTGCTTCCTTTAGGACCTGTCTGCTTCTTTTAGGACCTGTCTGCTTCCTTTAGGACCTGTCTGCTTCCTTTAGGACCTCTCTGCTTCCTTTAGGACCTTTCTGCTTCCTTTAGGACCTCTCTGCTTCCTTTAGGGCCTTTCTGCTTCCTTTAGGACCTTTCTGCTTCCTTTAGGACCTCTCTTCTTCCTTTAGGACCTTTCTGCTTCCTTTAGGACCTCTCTGCTTCCTTTAGGACCTGTCTGCTTCCTTTAGGACCTGTCTGCTTCCTTTAGCACCTGTCTGCTTCCTTTAGGACCTGTCTGCTTCTTTTTGGACCTGTCTGCTTCCTTTAGGACCTGTCTGCTTCCTTTAGGACCTCTCTGGTCTTTTAGGACCTGTCTGCTTCCTTTAGGACCTGTCTGCTTCCTTTAGGACCTGTCTGCTTCCTTTAGGACCTATCTGCTTCCTTTAGGACCTGTCTGCTTCCTTTATGACCTGTCTGCTTCCTTTAGGACCTGTCTGCTTCCTTTAGGACCTGTCTGCTTCTTTTAGGACCTATCTGCTTCTTTTAGGACCTGTCTGCTTCCTTTATGACCTGTCTGCTTCCTTTAGGGCCTGTCTGCTTCCTTTAGGACCTTTCTGCTTCTTTTAGGACCTCTCTGCTTCCTTTAGGACCTTTCTGCTTCCTTTAGGACCTCTCTGCTTCCTTTAGGGCCTTTCTGCTTCCTTTAGGACCTGTCCGCTTCCTTTAGGACCTGTCTGCTTCCTTTAGGACCTGTCTGCTTCTTTTAGGACCTGTCTGCTTCCTTTAGGACCTGTCTGCTTCCTTTAGGACATCTCTGCTTCTTTTAGGACCTGTCTGCTTCCTTTATGACCTGTCTGCTTCCTTTAGGGCCTGTTTGCTTCCTTTAGGATCTTTCTGCTTCTTTTAGGACCTCTCTGCTTCCTTTAGGACCTTTCTGCTTCCTTTAGGACCTCTCTGCTTCCTTTAGGGCCTTTCTGCTTCCTTTAGGACCTTTCTGCTTCCTTTAGGACCTTTCTGCTTCCTTTAGGACCTCTCTGCTTCCTTTAGGACCTTTCTGCTTCCTTTAGGACCTCTCTGCTTCCTTTAGGACCTCTCTGCTTCCTTTAGGACCTTTCTGCTTCCTTTAGGACCTCTCTGCTTCCTTTAGGAACTTTCTGCTTCCTTTAGGACCTCTCTGCTTCCTTTAGGACATGTCTGCTTCCTTTAGGACCTTTTTGCTTCCTTTAGGACCCCTCTGCTTCCTTTAGGACCTGTCTGCTTCTTTTAGGACCCCTCTGCTTCCTTTAGGACCTCTCTGCTTCCTTTAGGACCTTTCTGCTTCCTTTAGGACCTCTCTGCTTCCTTTAGGACCTCTCTGCTTCCTTTAGGACCTTTCTGCTTCCTTTAGGACCTCTCTGCTTCCTTTAGGACCATTCTGCTTCCTTTAGGACCTGTCTTCTTCCTTTAGGACCTGTCTGCTTCCTTTAGGACCTGTCTGCTTCTTTTTGGACCTGTCTGCTTCCTTTAGGACCTTTCTGCTTCCTTTAGGACTTGTCTGCTTCCTTTAGGACCTCTCTGCTTCCTTTAGGACCTGTCTGCTTCCTTTAGGACCTCTCTGCTTCCTTTAGGACCTGTCTGCTTCTTTTAGGACCCCTCTGCTTCCTTTAGGACCTTTCTGCTTTCTGTGGGTTCTGCTAAGATGTTAAACCTGATGATTTCTCCACAGTGTGGTTAGAAGGTGAGCAGATGTTCCTGCCTCTACAGGACGCTCTTCACCGAACCGTTGCCTCTTGATCTAACAAGGATGACATATTGTAAATGAAATGATGGCATGTTCTGGTGAAGGCCACCAGCAGCTGCTCAGTTTAATAAACTCTGCACTCCTAACCACAGAGCTGAAACAGTGAGCAGCTGCTGTTCTTCACCAGATGTTTCCTACAGCGAGCAAACATCTTTGAAGCTCTCTGATATCAGCCACTCCTTTGCCCATTGGTCACACCAATGCTGCCCAAAGGACCGACTGGACCTGGATCAAAGGGTCCGGGTGGAAGTTTCAGTCCCTCAGGGAGCTTCAGTCCAACATGGAACATCTGCTGGGTTTCTGGGAACGTAATGATATCAGACATCTTCTTTTTTCACTCAGAATGAGGAAGACTCTACTCTTTCTCTCTGACTGGGAAGGCTGGTTTAGTTTAGGCAGGAGAAGTGCTGGTCGTGTAATTGGTTGAAGTATTGATGTCAGCAGGCTTTAGAGTCGCTGAGCAAGGCAGGTTAGAACTGTTTCTATGGTTCAGTTCTGGGATTAAATCTTTTTCTTCTTCTCAGGTACAACTATATTGAAGGAACCAAGTTATTCATCGCCTACCTGAATGAAGTCGCCCAAATTAAGACCAGCGTGTGACCATGACAAGAGAAGATCCATCCACCCATCCGTCTGCCCGCCTACCCATCTATCTATCTATCTATCTATCTATCTATCTATCTATCTATCTATCTATCTATCTATCTATCTATCTATAAATAAAGCGTTGTAGAACCAGAAGTCTGTATTTATTCATAATCAGAACTTGTATCATGGAGTTTTTTGTGGTTTTCTTTTGTCTTCTAACTAAAACCGACTGAACAGAATGTAGCAGAATGATGAAAAAGGGGTCCCTCTGTCCTCCTGCAGGCGTCTGTTTTTATACTGATTTCAGAGCAATAAATGAAGAACTTTCTGTGAAAATGATCCACAGCAAACAGACAGAAGTATTCACACCCTTCGCTGTGACTCATGCAATCCCTCCTCCATGGATCATGGTTGAGATGTTTCTGCTGCTTGGTAATGACCAACCTCAGCTTTCTGAACATCATCTAAGATGGATCCAAATGTCCATGGATGCACACTGGGTGGTGCTGCAGCACCTGACCTTTTCCTCTGGAGCGAATCTTTTTCTCTCGATGTAAAGTCTGGATTCCTTCATTCACAGTAGAAAAAAAGCTTTCTTGTTTGAATCATGTCCTTGTTAGAACAAATATAGTAAAATAGTTCCCCCGTCTGTTAAATATGTGACTTAAATACGAACATCAGGCCAAATGAGCTGGTTTACATTTATGTTAAACCGCAGTTCAGTAACAGAGGGGCCTGTATCTGTTTTCTATTTTTGTGTGTATGAATGATGTGATGCTCAGACTATCTTGATATTTTATTATAATCAGTTTGTTTCTATAGCTCTGACTCACAATGCAGATCATCACAAGGCGCTTTAGAGACAAATCAAATTATTCAGTCAGGTTGGTTTAAAGTTTGAGATAACTAGTTTATTGTATCCAGTCATGCTACTCCTGGATGACTGACAATAGATAGTTGCTTGTATTTCGTTGTTGAATCAACAACAGTCCCTCAAACTGAGCATGCTTGTAGCGACAGTGGAGAGGAAAAACTCCCTTTGAACAGGAAGAAACCTCCAGCAGAACCAGGCTCAGTGTGAGCGGCCATCTGCTGAGGCCCACTGGGGTTCAAGGAGACAGAAGCAGACATAGAAAAAGAAGCATAGATACAAAAGGCAACTGTCAACCAGCTCCACAGGCGGCCCCGTCCAGGAAACACACAGCCAGGCAGACGAGCTCCGAGCCAGCTCCCATGTCAGAGGATGAAGAGAGCACATCCAGTTAGTCACAGTCAGAGAAACAGGACTACACTGGAAAACAGGCCAAGCTCCAACATCTAGAAACAAAGGTGTTGATGGCAGCAGCACAGCTGATATTTCTCTCCAGGATGGAGTCACAGCCAAACAGGAACAGACCAGATGAAGCTACTATGAGAAAAAGCAGAGAGAGCAGAACGTTAGAGATTGAACTAACAGATTCTGCAGAGTGGGAGAATAGAGATAGAATGAAGCAGAATGATGAAAAAGGGGTCCCTATGTCCTCCAGCAGTCTAAGCCTATAGCAGCAGAACTATAGAGATAGATCAGGATAACCTGAGCCACTCTAACTAGAAGCTTTATCAAAAAGGAAAGTTTTAAGCCTAGCCTTAAAAGTAGACAGGGTGTCTGCCTCACGGACTAAAACTGGTAGTTGGTTCCACAGGAGAGGAGCCTGATAACTAAAAGATCTGCCTCCCATTCTACTTTTAGAAATTCTAGGAACCACTAGTAAACCTGCAGATTGAGAGCGAAGTGCTCTGTTAGGAACATCAGGAACAATCAGATCTCTGATATCAGATGGAGCTTGGCCATTTAAGGCTTTATATGTGAGAAGGAGGATTTTAAATTCTATTCTGGATTTAACAGGAAGCCAATGAAGAGAAGCCAGGATAGGAGAGATATGATCTCTCTTTTTCATTTTCATCAGAACTCTGGCTGCAGCATTTTGGATCAGCTGAAGGCTTTTAACTACAGTTTGTGGACTTCCTGATAGTAAAGAATTACAATAGTCCAGCCTTGAAGTAACAAATGCATGGACTAGTTTCTCAGCATCACCCCTGGACAGGAGATTGCTCATTTTTGCAATATTCCTCAGATGAAAGAAGGAAATTCTAGAAACCTCTTTGATCTGGGATTTAAATGACAGGTCCTGATCAAAAATAACACCAAGATTTTTTACTTTATTATCTGAAATCAGTTTAATCCCATCCAAATGAAGTGACTGGCTAATCAGCTTCTTTTTCAGAGACTCTGGTCCAAAGACTATAACTTCTGTTTTGTCTGCATTCAGAAGCAGAAAGTTAAGAGTCATCCAGGTTTTTATGTCTTCAGACATGCCTGTAATCTATGTAATGGGTTAGCTTCATCTGGATTATAGACAGATATAGCTGGGTATCATCAGCATAACAGTGGAAATTAATCCCATGCTGTCTAATAACTCTACCGATTGGGAGCATGTATAAAATAAAGAGAATTGGTCCTAGCACTGATCCCTGTGGTACTCCACAGGTAACCTTTGAGCGTGTTGAAGATCTATCATTAACATAAACAAACTGAAATCGATCAGATAGATAAGATTTAAACCAGTCTAGAGCTGTTCCTTTAATTCCAACAAAATATTCAAGTCTTTCTAAAAGAATATTATGGTCAACTGTATCAAATGCAGCACTGAGATCCAACAGGACGAGCACAGATACAAGTCCATTATCTGAGGCCATGAGAATATCATTAGTGACTTTCACCAGAGCTGTTTCAGTGCTATGATGAGCTCTAAAGCCAGACTGAAACTCTTCAAAAAGTTCATTATGGTGGAAGTGATCGCAAACTTGTTTGGCAACTACTTTCTCAAGAATTTTAGATAAGAAATGTTGGGATATATTGCCGAAATGGAGCTAAAATCAGTTGGAGAAACCATCTGAAACCATCCCCCTTTTCTTCTCCACAAAGGAGAACAAAGGATTTCTGCCAAAATAAGAACAAGAACATACCGTCCCACTGTGGGAGGTGGCCACCTCAAACAGACCAATCAGCCGATACCCCAACAGGAAGTGCCCCCACGTCACTCATGGTTTAAAACTCAGAGCGCGGACATTTTCTCCCTTTTTTCCGGTGGGATTTAACCCGATAGAAGAGGCTTCATTTCACATGAAATACCAGAAGAAAGCTGACTGGAAGTAGCTTTCGTTTTCCTGCGTCAAAAGTCACGGATCGCAGTTTTCCATCATGCATAGCGGCTGCGCCAACTGGGGAGACGGAAGCCTTTGAAGCTGACAGCGGAGTGAGTTTCGTTTCCCCTTTCTTTGGACGGGTCGGCCGGGAGGACGCTCCTCGCCGATTACTTCCGCAAAATCCATCCTCTTCGACTCGAGAGCAAATCAAGCCCTCTGCTGCAGCACCGAACTGACTGAACTTTCCCGAGGGCGGACCCGGTGCCGAGAAACCCTCTGCGCGGTCGGAACCAGGCCACGGTTCCTTTGGAAACACCAATCCTTCACGGACCAAAGGCATCTCACAGTAAATCAATTATCTTTCCATTTTGATGCATTAATGAGGTGCTGCGCTCGGCGAGGGAGACAGGTAGATTCATGGATTTGAAATAATGCTGAGTTTTAATCTGCGCTGATTAAGAGTTGGTTCGTTTGGTTGAAGCAAGTGTGCTGTGAGGCTGCAAGTGAACTTTCTTTCCCCTTTTTCTTTCCTTTTCTATCTTCTCTTGTTTCTATCTTAAGACCATTACCGAATTACCACATTCAACCGCGCGGGGCCTGTGGTCGGGGGCCATCTTGATTACAGGCTGTCCCTCCCCCGTTGTTCTTTGTTCCTCTCACCACGTGGAAAAAGGGGGGGGGGTCCCTCATTTAGTTACACCCCCTTCTCACACACAGGTACATTGTTCGTTAATGTGTTTTGCTAAACGACTTCTGCTGCTATTTGTTTTTACATTTTTAATCATTTTCTAATTTTTAAGCTGGATGTATTAATTTTACGTGATTAATTGCACTATTATCATACCTTCTGCTAGCGGACATTAGTGAATGTATTAATATCTGGCATATTTTGGACAATCTCAGACGCCAGTAAACGGACTCTTATGGTTTTATTCCTTTGTTTTCTATTTTGTTTTATTCCTTATTTTCGATTTCGTTAAACTAGTCATTTAATCTACCTCGTGTTTATTTTTCTAGTAGCGTGTAGTGTTTGCATAGATGTTAGATTTCTGTTATCCTGAATTATTAGAATAAAGACATCATTGGTTAATTTGTAGTGGTTCTAGTCGTTCATTTAACGGAGGGTTTATCACTTAGGTTGGATCCACCCCCTTTTGGTAATAGTGCAAATAAACAGAGATAAGAGGTTCTTTATTGATTATTAATAGCTCTGCTAGCCACTTGACCTGGGCCACCAATCTGGTGTAGACCTGGATTTTAACAGCCGGTCCAGGAACCCTCCAGAGGTGAATCCGCAACCCGGTAAGTAGATAATTCAAAGCTACAATTACCCAACTAAGAACGCTAAATTGATTTTACCTTCGATTTTGAATAGGTTAAATAATTAGCTATAACTCCAATTCTAGGTAACCATTTCAATTCAATTCAGTTTATTTATATAGCGCCAAATTCACAACACATGTCATCTCAAGGCACTTTACAGTTCAACCAGATCATACAGTCAAATTGATCCAAAGTTTTCTATCTAAGGAAAACCAGTTGATTGCATCGACTCATTGACTCAAATACAATCCCTCACACTAAGCATGCTTGTAGCGACAGTGGAGAGGAAAAACTCCCTTTTAACAGGAAGAAACCTCCAGCAGAACCAGGCTCAGTGCGAGCGGCCATCTGCTGAGGCCCACTGGGGTTCAAGGAGACAGAAGCAGACATAGAAAAAGAAGCATAGATACAAAAAGCAGCTGTAAAAGGCGGCCCCGTCCAGGAAACACACAGCCAGGCAGACGAGCTCCAAGGCAGCTCCCATGCTAGAGGATGAAGAGAGCACATCCACCCAGCCACGGCCAGAGAAACAGGACCACACTGGAAAACAGGCCGATCTCCAACATCTACAAACAAGGGTGTTGATGGAAGCAGCACAGCTGATGTTTCTTTCCTGGGTGACATCACAGCCAAACAGGAACAGACGAGGCAAAGCTACTCTGAGGAAAAGCAGAGAGAGCAGAACGTTAGAGATTGAACTAACAGATTCTGCAGAATAGGAGAACAGAGAGAGAATGAAGCAGAATGATGAAAAAGGGGTCCCTATGTCCTCCAGCAGTCTAAGCCTATAGCAGCAGAACTATAGAGATAGATCAGGATAACCTGAGCCACTCTAACTAGAAGCTTTATCAAAAAGGAAAGTTTTAAGCCTAGCCTTAAAAGTAGACAGGGTGTCTGCCTCACGGACTAAAACTGGTAGTTGGTTCCACAGGAGAGGAGCCTGATAACTAAAAGATCTGCCTCCCATTCTACTTTTAGAAGTTCTAGGAACCACTAGTAAACCTGCAGATTGAGAGCGAAGTGCTCTGTTAGGAACATAAGGAACAATCAGATCTCTGATATCAGATGGAGCTTGGCCATTTAAGGCTTTATATGTGAGAAGGAGGATTTTAAATTCTATTCTGGATTTAACAGGAAGCCAATGAAGAGAAGCCAGGATAGGAGAGATATGATCTCTCTTTTTCATTTTCATCAGAACTCTGGCTGCAGCATTTTGGATCAGCTGAAGGCTTTTAACTACAGTTTGTGGACTTCCAGATAGTAAAGAATTACAATAGTCCAGCCTTGAAGTAACAAATGCATGGACTAGTTTCTCAGCATCACCCCTGGACAGGAGATTTCTAATTTTTGCAATATTCCTCAGATGAAAGAAGGAACTTCTAGAAACCTCTTTGATATGGGATTTAAATGACAGGTCCTGATCAAAAATAACACCAAGATTTTTTACTTTATTATCTGAAATCAGTTTAATCCCATCCAAATGAAGTGACTGGCTAATCAGCTTCTTTTTCGGAGACTCTGGTCCAAAGACTATAACTTCTGTTTTGTCTGCATTCAGAAGCAGAAAGTTAAGAGTTATCCAGGTTTTTATGTCTTCAGACATGCCTGTAATCTATGTAATGGGTTAGCTTCATCTGGATTATAGACAGATATAGCTGGGTATCATCAGCATAACAGTGGAAATTAATCCCATGCTGTCTAATAACTCTACCAATTGGGAGCATGTATAAAGTAAAGAGAATTGGTCCTAGCACTGATCCCTGTGGTACTCCACAGGTAACCTTTGAGCGTGTTGAAGATCTATCATTAACATAAACAAACTGAATTCGATCAGATAGATAAGATTTAAACCAGTCTAGTGCTGTTCCTTTAATTCCAACAAAATATTCAAGTCTTTCTAAAAGAATATTATGATCAACGGGATCAAATGCAGCACTAAGATCCAACAGGACGAGCACAGATACGAGTCCATTATCTGAGGCCATGAGAATATCATTAGTGACTTTCACCAGAGCTGTTTCAGTGCTATGATGAGCTCTAAAGCCAGACTGAAACTCTTCAAAAAGTTCATTATGGTGGAAGTGGTCGCAAACCTGTTTGGCAACTACTTTCTCAAGAATTTTGGATAAGAAAGGAAGATTGGATATAGGTCTATAATTGACCAAGTCATCTGGGTCAAGAGACGGTTTCTTAAGCAGAGGTTTAATTACAGCAACCTTAAAAGCTTTAGGTACATATCCCTGTAACAGAGATAGATTAATCACATCTAAAATGGAGGAGGAGATCAAAGGGAATACCTCCTTAAATAACCTGGTTGGAACTGGATCTAACATACAAGTTGAAGGCTTAGATGAAGACAATAATTTTGCTAATTCAGAAAGTTCAACTGGATCAAAGCAGTCTAAACCCGGTTCAGATTCCATGACTACCTCAGGTACAATCGCGGATAGAGGAGTGCTTATGATCTTATTTTTAATAAGATCAATCTTATTTATAAAGAATCCCATAAAATCATTGCTGCTAAGAGCAGGTGGAATGGACGGTTCAACAGAGCTATGGCTCTGGGTGAGTTTGGCAACTGTATTAAAAAGAAATCTAGGATTATTCTTATTCTACTCTATTAATGAGGAGAAGTATGCTGCTCTTGCTTTACAAAGGGTCCTCTTATACAGCAGTAAACCATTTTTCCAGACTAGGAAGGACTCCTGCAGGCCTGTGGAGCGATATTTTCTCTCCAGTTTCCTAGCATTTTGCTTCAAAGTACGCAGCTCTGCATTAAACCAAGGAGCAAGCTTTCTATTTTCAACGGTTTTCATTTTCAAGGGAGCTGCGTTGTCTAAGGCAGTACGCAGAGAACTAGCAACCCCATCAACAAAATCATCAACCTGTGAAGGGGAATAAGCTATGCTTTTGCACTCTGCAGCACTGCTCAGCGACACAGAGGAGAGAGAAAGTGAAGCAGATTCTTTAAAATGTATAACTGCTCTATCTGATAAAGATCTACTAAAATGTAACCTTCTTTTGGGGGAGGAGAACTCTGTTAAAGTAATCCTGAAGGTTATTAGAAAGTGGTCAGAGAGGACAGGGTTGTGAGGAAATACTGTTATTTCTTCACATTCTATGCCGTATGTCAGCACAAGATCCAAAGTATGAAGATGAGAATGTGTGGGACTATTCACATTTTGAACAAAGCCAATAGTGTCTAAGATAGCATTAAAGGCTGCTCTTAAGCTATCGCCTTCAATGTCAGCATGGATGTTAAACTCTCCCACTATGATGACCCTGTCAGTATTTAATACCAAATCAGAAAGGAACTCTGAAAACTCATCTAAAAATTCAGAGTAAGGACCTGGTGGACGATACAAAGTTACAAAAAGAAGAGGTTTTCTTGCCTTGAAATTTGGATGAGGGAAATTAAGGGTTAAATGTTCAAAGAGTTGTAGGTATTAACTGTTTTGGGAGTAATCAGTAAGTCAGACTGGAAGATTGTTGCTACTCCTCCTCCTCGCCCAGAACTTCTGGGTATGTGAAAATTTAAATAGCTTGAAGGAGTTGCCTCATTTATGCTCACATAATCCTCTTGCTGCAGCCAGGTTTCTGTAAGGCAACACAAGTCAATGTGATTATCACAAATCAAGTCATTAACTAGCAGACTTTTAGAGGAAAGCGATCTTATGTTAAACAGACCGCATTTAATTGTTTTAACTTTTTCCCCAATTGGAGTTATTTTGATTTTAATTAGATTATCATGATTTACTCCTTTGGGAATCTTTGCTAATTTATTAGATTTTGGTCGTGGGCAAGACACTGTCTGGATGGAGTAAAGAGTGGGTAACAGTAGAGAAGCTGCAGAGAGGTCTGTTAAACTACAACTCTGCTTCCTGGTCTGCACCCTGGGTGGTCAGGGTTTTGGAGGACTAATAAATGTGGCAGGATTCCTAGAAAGAAGAGCTGCACCATCCAAAGTGGGATGGATGCCGTCTCTCCGAATCAGACCAGGCTTTCCCCAAAAGGATTGCCAATTATTAATGTAGCCCACGTTGTTTTCAGGACACCACCTAGACAACCAGCGGTTGAATGACGACATGCGGCTAAACATGTCATCACTGGTCAGATCAGGGAGGGGACCAGAGAAAATTACGGAGTCCGACATTTTTTTGGCAAACTTACACACCGAAGCAACACTAATTTTAGTGACCTCCGATCGGCGTAACCGGGTGTCATTACCACCAGCGTGAATAACAATCTTACTGTATTTAACCTTATCCTTAGCCAGCAGTTTCAGGTAGGATTTGATGTCGCCCGTTCTGGCCCCCGGCAAACATTTGACTATGGTCCCTGGTGTCTCTAATGCCACGTTTCTGACTATGGAGCTGCCAATCACCAGAGTGGGCTTCTCAGTGGGTGTGTCACTGAGTGGGGAAAACCGGTTAGAAACGTGAACGGGTTGGTGGTGACCAGTGGGCAGAGATCCACGACTACGCTTTCTGCGTACAGTTACCCAATCGCCTGGCTGCTCAGGCACTTTTGGAGGACAGCTAGGTGGGGGGCCTACTTTAACTCCTGGATGTTCAACAGCCTGAAGCCTGGATTCTAACTCTGACACCCTCGCCTCCAAAGCTACAAAAATACTACACTTATTACACATCCCATTATCACTAAAGGAGGCAGAGGAATAACTGAACATCTGACACAGAGAGCAGGAGAGAGGAGAGGAAGAAGGAAGAGTTGGAAAAGAGTCAAGGGAGGGAGAGAGAGAAGCCATAGCAATGCTAAGCTAGCGCTAGCCTAGGCTAGCTACTCCTTGCTATCAGAAATAAAACCGTGTGAAACTGACAAGTGCTCAGTAGAAAAGTGCAGCAGAAGGTGCTATGTTTTAAAGTAGTCAGAGTTACTTAGATACAGAGATATCACAGAGAAAATAACTTAACTTCAGATGGAGTTCCTCTGGACAGCTGCAGCAGCTGCACACTCAGTTAATCCTTTAGTGACCTCCGATCGGCGTAACCGGGTGTCATTACCACCAGCGTGAATAACAATCTTACTGTATTTAACCTTATCCTTAGCCAGCAGTTTCAGGTAGGATTTGATGTCGCCCGTTCTGGCCCCCGGCAAACATTTGACTATGGTCCCTGGTGTCTCTAATGCCACGTTTCTGACTATGGAGCTGCCAATCACCAGAGTGGGCTTCTCAGTGGGTGTGTCACTGAGTGGGGAAAACCGGTTAGAAACGTGAACGGGTTGGTGGTGACCAGTGGGCAGAGATCCACGACTACGCTTTCTGCGTACAGTTACCCAATCGCCTGGCTGCTCAGGCACTTTTGGAGGACAGCTAGGTGGGGGGCCTACTTTAACTCCTGGATGTTCAACAGCCTGAAGCCTGGATTCTAACTCTGACACCCTCGCCTCCAAAGCTACAAAAATACTACACTTATTACACATCCCATTATCACTAAAGGAGGCAGAGGAATAACTGAACATCTGACACAGAGAGCAGGAGAGAGGAGAGGAAGAAGGAAGAGTTGGAAAAGAGTCAAGGGAGGGAGAGAGAGAAGCCATAGCAATGCTAAGCTAGCGCTAGCCTAGGCTAGCTACTCCTTGCTATCAGAAATAAAACCGTGTGAAACTGACAAGTGCTCAGTAGAAAAGTGCAGCAGAAGGTGCTATGTTTTAAAGTAGTCAGAGTTACTTAGATACAGAGATATCACAGAGAAAATAACTTAACTTCAGATGGAGTTCCTCTGGACAGCTGCAGCAGCTGCACACTCAGTTAATCCAAACAGGAAGTGAACATCTATTCCATCTATTCATTATCTGCAGGACATTATTTTGCACAACAGAAAGGAAGATTGGATATAGGTCTATAATTGACCAAGTCATCTGGGTCAAGAGACGGTTTCTTAAAGCTACAGTGTGTAATAATTACAGGGATATACAGTCAGAAATGTAATATATTATACATAACTATGTTATTTATCATCATCTACGAGCTCAGCCTCTTAACCTTAATATTTGCGTTGCCTTAGAATTCGTTATTTATAATTATATAGGAGCGGGTCTCGCAGCCATGGAGGCAGACATCTTTGCGCTACGGCAGCGCAGAGCCAACAAACTAGTGATTGCGAGATCGCCAAAATGTCACAACGATGTAGAAAAAATAACGGGTATATTTATTATCTTAAGTCTACATGAAATCTATACCCTACACAGACTAATGAAATACTATCTGTAAAATTATCTATGTAAACAAACCTCATCACTTGAGAAGGTAGGTGATGCGGACGTCGTGGAAGACATTTTGTCCCATAACGCTCGCCGTACTGTTGGGGGGGAGAAGCGGGGGGAGATGTTCATGTTGCTGCGGTCTGCAGTCTGACCGCTAGATGTCGCTAAAAGTTACACACTCTAGCTTTACGCAAAGGTTTAATTCCAGCAACCTTAAAAGCCGTTGGTACATATCCCTGTAACAGAGATAGATTCATCACATCTAAAATGGAGGAGGAGATCAAAGGGAATACCTCCTTAAATAACCTGGTTGGAACTGGATCTAACATCCAAGTTGAAGCTTAGATGAAGACAATAATTTTGCTAACTCTGAAAGTTCAACTGGATCAAAGCAGTCTAAACCCGGTTCAGATTCCATGACTACCTCAGATGCTGCCTCACCCTCCAGAGACAAACCAATCGTAGATAGAGGAGTGCTTATGATCTTATTTTTAATAAGATCAATCTTATTTATAAAGAATCCCATAAAATCATTGCTGCTAAGAGCAGGTGGAATGGACGGTTCAACAGAGCTATGGCTCTGGGTGAGTTTGGCAACTGATTAAAAAGAAATCTAGAATTATTCTTATTCTCCTCTATTAATGATAACAACATTTAGGATCAGCAGTACCACCAAGCTGGTTGTCAACTCGTTAACTCATCCAGCTTCAACTAATCTGTGAAGACACCCCTATAAAGGGGCGGGTTCAAGGCAGCAGGCCAATCAGATCCATTAGAGCAAAAGGCAAAGAGCCGTCTTTCTTCTGAACGAAAAGGAAAAAAAAGTCTCAATGAAAGTCAAACACGGCAGCGGCAGGAAAGAGGATTGCTGAATGAAATAATAAGTTAAAGGAGCTCTCTCTTTCCACCTTGAAGCTTTCTGTCATGATTGGTTCAGAGAGGCCCAATATGCAGAACACCACGGAGACGGAAACTGGAGTAAAAGTTTAACAAAGTTTATTGAACAATGGAACAATGAAAGAGTCAGGTACTGGTTCACTTCTGGGGATCTGGTTCACAGGCAACTGGAAGGGAGACAGTTCAGTTAGCCACGTAGCTGGTGAATGTGGAAATGTTATCTTCAGAGATCTACCTTGAAGAATCCGGGTTTGGCTTTGAGAGAGGCACTGTTGGTTCCAGAGACTGTTTGATTCAGCAGAGTTCAGTTTCAGCTTCAGCGTCTTGCATCTAACTATAGGACAGACCTTGGTTTTCCAGCTCTTAGTCCAGAGCAGCATGGGAAATTCAGAGAAGGTTCTTCAGGTTTGGCTCTGAGGGCAGGCTCGACAGGTTAAGCTCATCCAGAGCTTACAGGACAAAACAGGTTTCCTGTAGGTAGAGACAAAGGTAATTAGTTTCCAGCTAGGAGACTAGAGGCAACATAGATTTCACAGAGGAAGTGAGGCTCAGGTGCTAACCAAACTGGATAAACACTGCGGCGTTGATGCGAGGTCTGCTTATATGGTGGAGGATCCTCCTGATGATGAGATGGGTTTCAGGTGTGTCGAAGGCTCAGCTCAGGAGGATCCACAGTGAACTCTGCTGGAGACAGGTGGTACAGCTCCAGATCCCAACAGTACCCCCCCCTCAACGACCGCCTCTTGGCGTTCCAGAAGACGTCGATGGGAGGGATCGCTCGTACTCCTCGATGAGGGATTGGTCGAGGATGTAGGAACCAGGAACCCACTGACGATCCTCCGGACCGTAGCCCTCCCAGTCGACGAGGTACTGCCAGCCACGACCTCGCCGACGGGAGTCCACGATCCGGCGGACGGTGAAAGCCGGATGTCCATCGACTTCCAGGGCGGGTGGAGGGGAGTCGGACGGAGGGCACAAAGGGCTGGAGATCACGGGCTTGATCTGAGAGACGTGGAATGTGGGATGAATTCGAAGAGTCGGAGGCAGTTGTAGTCGTACGGCAGACTGGTTTATGACCTGGGAAATCCTGTAGGGGCCAATGAATCTGGGAGAGAGCCATACCTCCTGACCGACGGAGTAAACTGGTGCAGGGCGTCTTCTTGAGTCAGCGAAACGTTTAGTGGTCTCCATGGAACAGTTGAGGGTGGCTATGGTGTCTCTCCAGATGCGATGACTGCGGCGGATGTGGTGGTTGACTGATTTGACCGAAATCTCTCTCTCGTCTGCGGGGAAAAGTGGAGGTTGATAACCAAGACTGACCTGGAAAGGAGACTGGCCGGTGGAAGCTGACTTTAGAGAGTTGTGAGCATATTCGATCCATGGAAGGTGTTGGCTCCAATCGGAGGGATTACTAGAGGTCAGACAACGAAGGGAAGATTCGAGCTGTTGATTCATTCTCTCGGTTTGGCCGTTGGACTGTGGGTGATAACCTGAGGTGAGAGAAGACTTGCAGTTGAGGGCTGAACAAAATGCCTTCCAAACCTGAGAGATGAATTGTGGACCACGATCGGAAAGAATCTCCTGAGGGATGCCATGTAGACGGAAAACATGTTTAATAAGGAGCTGGGCGGTCTGAAAAGCCGTAGGAAGCTTCCTGAGGGGTACAAGATGGCAGGACTTGGAAAATCGGTCAACAATGGTGAGAATTGTGGACATACCTCGAGAAATGGGAAGACCAGTAACAAAGTCGATTGCGATGTGAGACCAGGGACGAGAAGGAATAGGAAGTGGATGCAACAGGCCAGAGGGAGGTTGATGTGTGGACTTGTTTCTGGCGCAGGTAGAACAGGCCAGCACATACTCCTTAACATCTCTGTGTAGAGTGGGCCAACAGAAACGTCTTGAAATGAGGTTGATGGTTCTACTCACCCCCGGGTGAGCGGCAAATTTGGCATTGTGCATCCACTGAATTAGGCGAGACCTGACAGAAGAAAGTACATAAGTCTTGTTTGGGGGACCGTTACCTGGATCTGGTTCTGAAGCGAGGGCAGAGTTTATTAGATCGGTGATCTCCCAGGTAACCACCCCAACAGTGCAGGAAGCGGGTAGAACAGGCTCAGGAGTCTCAGATTGATCAGTGGAATAAAGACGAGAGAGAGAATCGGGTTTGATGTTCTTGGATCCGGGTCTGTAAGAGATGATGAGATTGAATCGTGAGAAAAATAGTGACCACCTTGACTGTCGAGGATTGGCCTGTTTGGTGGACTGGATATAGGAAAGGTTCTTATAATCTGTCCAAACAAGAACCGGGTGTTCTGCTCCCTCAAGCCAGTGTCTCCATTCCTCTAATGCCAATTTGATGGCCAGTAATTCGCGGTCACCAACGTCGTAATTTTGCTCAGCAGAGGAGAGTCGACGGGAGAAAAAAGCACATGGGTGAACTCTTTGGTCTGAATCGAGTCTCTGAGATAAGACAGCACCAACTCCTGAGTCGGAAGCGTCGACTTCGAGGATAAATTGTTTCGATGAATCAGGCTGGATTAATACTGGAGCTCTGGAAAACAACATCTTTAATTTGTCAAAAGCAGTTTGAGCCTCGGGAGACCATTGGAAGGTTTTCTTGACTGATGTAAGAGAGGTTAGAGGTAGAGCTGTCTGACTATAATTCCTGATGAATCGTCGATAAAAATTAGCAAAACCCAGGAATCATAGCAGCTGTTTGCGGTTCTCGGGAACCGGCCACTCCAAAACTGCCTTTATCTTATCCTCAGATGGCTTAACCTGTCCGCCCTCGAGCACAAACCCCAAAAAGGTGACTGAAGGTTGGTGAAACTCGCATTTTTCGGCTTTGACGAAAAGTTTATTCTCAAGGAGTCTTTGTAAGACCAGGCGGACATGTTTCTTGTGTTCTGTGAGGTCTTTGGAGTAAATGAGTATGTCATCAATGTAGACAAAAACAAACACGTTCAAAAAATCTCTGAGAACGTCGTTGACTAGGGCTTGAAAACACGCAGGAGCGTTTGTAAGACCAAAAGGCATGACTAAATACTCGAATTGACCCAGAGGGGTCTTAAAGGCAGTCTTCCATTCATCGCCATCTCTGATTCTGAGAAGGTGATAGGAGTTCCTTAAGTCGAGCTTAGTAAAGACAGTGGCCCCTTGAACTGGTTCGAAGGCAGAAGCGAGTAGAGGAAGTGGGTACTTATTCTTAACAGTAATTTGGTTCAAACCTCTGTAGTCAATACATGGTCTGAGAGATCCATCCTTCTTACCCACAAAAAAGAAACCTGCTCCTAAAGGAGATGAAGAGGGGCGGATTATTCCAGCAGCTAGTGACTCATTTATGTATTTCTCCATTGTCTCCCGTTCGGGTTTGGAGATATTATAAAGTCTACTGCCGGGTAGAGGAGCTCCTGGTAAAAGCTCGATAGCACAGTCGTATGGTCTGTGAGGTGGAAGGGACGTAGCACTGACCTTACTGAAGACAGGGTCTAGATCCAAAACTCCAAAACTGCCTTTATCTTATCCTCAGATGGCTTAACCTGTCCGCCCTCGAGCACAAACCCCAAAAAGGTGACTGAAGGTTGGTGAAACTCGCATTTTTCGGCTTTGACGAAAAGTTTATTCTCAAGGAGTCTTTGTAAGACCAGGCGGACATGTTTCTTGTGTTCTGTGAGGTCTTTGGAGTAAATGAGTATGTCATCAATGTAGACAAAAACAAACACGTTCAAAAAATCTCTGAGAACGTCGTTGACTAGGGCTTGAAAACACGCAGGAGCGTTTGTAAGACCAAAAGGCATGACTAAATACTCGAATTGACCCAGAGGGGTCTTAAAGGCAGTCTTCCATTCATCGCCATCTCTGATTCTGAGAAGGTGATAGGCGTTCCTTAAGTCGAGCTTAGTAAAGACAGTGGCCCCTTGAACTGGTTCGAAGGCAGAAGCGAGTAGAGGAAGTGGGTACTTATTCTTAACAGTAATTTGGTTCAAACCTCTGTAGTCAATACATGGTCTGAGAGATCCATCCTTCTTACCCACAAAAAAGAAACCTGCTCCTAAAGGAGATGAAGAGGGGCGGATTATTCCAGCAGCTAGTGACTCATTTATGTATTTCTCCATTGTCTCCCGTTCGGGTTTGGAGATATTATAAAGTCTACTGCCGGGTAGAGGAGCTCCTGGTAAAAGCTCGATAGCACAGTCGTATGGTCTGTGAGGTGGAAGGGACGTAGCACTGACCTTACTGAAGACAGGGTCTAGATCCAAAACTCCAAAACTGCCTTTATCTTATCCTCAGATGGCTTAACCTGTCCGCCCTCGAGCACAAACCCCAAAAAGGTGACTGAAGGTTGGTGAAACTCGCATTTTTCGGCTTTGACGAAAAGTTTATTCTCAAGGAGTCTTTGTAAGACCAGGCGGACATGTTTCTTGTGTTCTGTGAGGTCTTTGGAGTAAATGAGTATGTCATCAATGTAGACAAAAACAAACACGTTCAAAAAATCTCTGAGAACGTCGTTGACTAGGGCTTGAAAACACGCAGGAGCGTTTGTAAGACCAAAAGGCATGACTAAATACTCGAATTGACCCAGAGGGGTCTTAAAGGCAGTCTTCCATTCATCGCCATCTCTGATTCTGAGAAGGTGATAGGCGTTCCTTAAGTCGAGCTTAGTAAAGACAGTGGCCCCTTGAACTGGTTCGAAGGCAGAAGCGAGTAGAGGAAGTGGGTACTTATTCTTAACAGTAATTTGGTTCAAACCTCTGTAGTCAATACATGGTCTGAGAGATCCATCCTTCTTACCCACAAAAAAGAAACCTGCTCCTAAAGGAGATGAAGAGGGGCGGATTATTCCAGCAGCTAGTGACTCATTTATGTATTTCTCCATTGTCTCCCGTTCGGGTTTGGAGATATTATAAAGTCTACTGCCGGGTAGAGGAGCTCCTGGTAAAAGCTCGATAGCACAGTCGTATGGTCTGTGAGGTGGAAGGGACGTAGCACTGACCTTACTGAAGACAGGGTCTAGATCATGGTACTCAGGAGGAACAGAAGTAAGGTCAGGAGAGTCCATCTCCCCCCCCCCTCTAGGAGATCTTACAGCGGGGGCCGCTGAACGAAGGCACGTCTCATGGCATGAGGTCGACCAAGACTCAATATGACGATCGGTCCAGTTTATGTGGGGGTTATGTCGTTCCAGCCACTCAAATCCGAAAACCAACGGAGAACATGCAGAGGGAAAAACAAAGAAAGATATGGTTTCTCGATGGTTACCTGAAACCAACAGTTCGAGGGGTTGTGTCTGGTGAGTCACTTGGTGAAGCTTCTTTCCATCAATCGCAGAGACACAGAGAGGCTGGGTTAGAGGAACAGTTTCAATCTGTAGTTGTTCAACTAAATTGGAGTCAATCAGGTTCCTTTCACAGCCTGAATCAATGAATGCAGATAAAGTGAGGTTTTGGTCAGCAAAAATCAGCGTGGCTGGAAGTAATAGGCGAGGAGATTTTTTAGAAATAACATGGCCCGTCAGACTCCTCAGATCCTCTGACGGGCCCCGGCTTTTGATTTAGCTGGGCATGAGGCAATGAAATGGCCACTCTCACCACAGTAGATGCACAGCTTGCTCCTGACTTGCTTAACCTTTCCTCAGGAGTTAGCCTCGTATGTCCAACCTGCATGGGTTCGGCCTCCACTTCAACCGCATGAGAGGCCTGAACTGGCAACGGGAGAGATTGGATCTTAGTTCTTGGCTTAGAAAAAGGTTCTGTGGAAGAGGAGAAGGCAGGTGCAATGTTAGAGGCAGAAATAGAACTTAAAGGACCATGATTCCTTGGTTTAGAGCTATTTCTGGCTCGAATCCTATTATCCAGCCTGATTGTCAGGCGAATTAATTCCTCAAGAGTGGCGGGTTCGTCAAGGGTAGCAAGCTCATCCTTTATGTTTTCATTGAGAGCCTCAAAAAATGCTGTCTTAAGAGCACATTGGTTCCAACCGGAAGCTGCGGCTTTAACCCGGAAGTTAATTGAGAATTCAGCTACAGGAGAATTTCCTTGTCTTAGTTTCAAAAGAGCTCGAGAATCAACAGTTTGATCTGTTTCCTGGTTGAAGACTTGTGAAAACTCAGAGATAAATTTCGGAGTACTGGCAGCTAAGGCTTTCGTCGGAAGAAAACCTAGCCTGTGCTCATTCCAGGGCTCTTCCGGTCAATTGAGACAAAATAAATGATATCTTCTTATAATCGATGGGAAAACTGCCAGGGGAATTTTTGAAGATTAATCAACATTGAAATAAAAATCCTTTACAGTCACTAATGTTACCTGAAAACTTTTCAGGAAGACTAGGGCGGAACTCAGGTGATGACGTCAGGGCTGATGAACTTGGAGGCGGAAGTGAAACCGGAACTAGACGTGTTGGCGACGCGGTGTTAGCACTGTGTAGCTAACATGTGTTTGAGGCATTAGATGTTGATAATCAACCATGGTATGTAACTCACGGAGGGTTTGAACGTTTCCTTGGATCTGAGCGTCTAGCTCCTCAAACTTCCGACGGAGGTGGTCTGCTGGGCCCTTTGTTTGGCCGCAGTGTTCTGTCATGATTGGTTCAGAGAGGCCCAATATGCAGAACACCACGGAGACGGAAACTGGAGTAAAAGTTAACAATGTTTATTGAACAATGGAACAATGAAAGAGTCAGGTACTGGTTCACTTCTGGGGATCTGGTTCACAGGTAACTGGAAAGGAGACAGTTCAGTTAGCCACGTAGCTGGTGAATGTGGAAATGTTATCTTCAGAGATCTACCTTGAAGAATCCGGGTTTGGCTTTGAGAGAGGCACTGTTGGTTCCAGAGACTGTTTGATTCAGCAGAGTTCAGTTTCAGCTTCAGCGTCTTGCATCTAACGATAGGACAGACCTTGGTTTTCCAGCTGTTAGTCCAGAGCAGCATGGGAAAATCCAGAGAAGGTTCTTCAGGTTTGGCTCTGAGGGCAGGCTCGACAGGTTAAGCTCATCCAGAGCTTACAGGACAAAAACAGGTTTCCTGTAGGCAGAGACAAAGGTAATTAGTTTCCAGCTAGGAGACTAGAGGCAACAAAGATTTCACAGAGGAAGTGAGGCTCAGGTGCTAACCAAACTGGATAAACACTGCGGCGTTGATGCGAGGTCTGAGGGCTGCTTATATGGTGGAGGATCCTCCTGATGATGAGATGGGTTTCAGGTGTGTCGAAGGCTCAGCTCAGGAGGATCCACAGTGAACTCTGCTGGAGACAGGTGGTACAGCTCCAGATCCCAACACTTTCTCTCTATGATTCTTTCCTGGATCACTGGAAAAAAAAACTAAATAACACTTCATAATGTTTATGTATTGAATAACCAGGAGACATCATGACAGATTCTGATATAAACTGTAATCTTCCTCAGACCAGAGATGTTTCTGAGAGTTACACTCACATATAATCAGTAAGAATAATCCTAACAGGGATTGATTTTATGTAAATAACAGTGCACATTAAATTCAGTTCAGCCTCTTGCTTTAATTCATTGGTTGAATTAATTAAAAGATCAAATCAAAAAAACAGAATGGATACACGGCTGCACAGGCTCGCAGCATTCATCCACAACAGAAGCTGCTAAGAAAAATTAACCTACTTTTCTGTAATGTAGAAAGTATCTATAGATCAGAACTTCTATGCTTCTTTTTCTATGTCTGCTTCTGTCTCCTTGAACCCCAGTGGGCCTCAGCAGATGGCCGCTCACACTGAGCCTGGTTCTGCTGGAGGTTTCTTCCTGTTCAAAGGGAGTTTTTCCTCTCCACTGTCGCTACAAGCGTCACCAGGGTCTACTGTGTACAAACATCTGTCTATGGCTGTAGTCAAACATGGACTGGATACCCTGATACCCCTCCTATTTAAGTGCTGAATTAACAGCTGATCTGACATTCCTGTTTTCAGGATGTTCGGAGGAAGCTGGAGTACCCAGAGAAAACCTCTCAACACTCAGGGAAGATCCAATGTGGACCATAGCAAGGATTTATTCCAGAACCTTCTTGTTGGGAGGCTACAGAGCTGATGACCAACTCTTCTATAAAACTCCAGCTAAGAGACGGGAATTTCTAATGCAGCTTTTACACTCAATAAACCAAATCATGTTGGTTTCGTGATATAATCATCATTGAATTGCATTTTAATTTATTCACTGGCAGTGATACTGGGGCCTCGACTCCAGCAGCTAAAATCATGATACTAAACCTATTTTCCAATAAGTAGCCCCTCAACCCTTCTGATATTTCATTTGCCCCTCTAATAATGCATCCATTTCCTCCCATCCCAGTGCATCTCTTTTACTTGGGGTGTGTCTCCATCTTACTGTCTAGAAGGCTTTTGAAGAGTGTGGGGGGATTCCCACCCCACTCAACAGGGGCGCTGTCCAGCCAGCACTCTCCATCATTATCCTAAAGCCTTTTCTTCCTGAAAACGCATCGTTAAAGCAGCTTCATTTCATTGGGAGATAACTCTGTTGGCGTGAGACAGGAAGCCTTGGCCGGTGCTTTAAGAGGCTGGCTGGAGTTTTATCTGTTTGTCTGCTGCACTTGGTATCAAATCAATGGCTAATGCAGCTCTGGGGAACCAATAAGGACGCATTTAGATTATTAGTGCTGGCCTGGCAGGAATACCGTTCACATGCTCACCCTTCAATACCATCACATGAAAAGTCAGAGGACCTGCAGCAGGTTATTTATCAGATATCAGGCTCTCCTGGTCCTGTGCACTTCTGTCAAATGTGTCTATAGATCTATTTAAATGTGACGCTGTAGACTGCGCAGCGAGGCTGAGTCTCAGCGAGGCATGGAGACCTGCGTCTGCTGGGAGGGAGGGGGGTTGGATGGGGTGGACGGATGGTGGCATGGGCTAAAATTTCTACAACTCTTTACTTTCGGCACATTTTTATTTGGGAATCCATCTAAGGTATACTACTGAATATACAATATTAAAAAGAAAGGAAGACACACGATTCACTACCAGCAGGAGGAGCAGAGAAATCCAGACAGGCATGTTTTAGATCTAGTTTAGCTCAGAACAGGGGGTGTCATTCAGGAACCGCTCCTACGAACTAATCTGTTCCTAGATCCTCCGTAGGATCGATTCAGCATCAAACTCCTCATCCTCCATCTTCCTCCTGTCTCTGATCGTCTCTCAGGTAGGAACTCATTCTCCTCCAGACTGATGTAGGAGTCTAGATCCATCAGCCGGCTGGGAGTTTCTCCCTAAATGACCTCATCTGTTCCTTAGAAGCAATCATCCATTTTATCAGGCCAAATCATTCTATATTCTGCAGCTCTACAGTTCTAGATGCCAGAACTCTGGATCCCTCCCCCCGCAGCTGGCATGCGGGGATCCAGGGATTCATTCTTTAACATCTGGATGTTTGGCTCTGAATTCATCCGTTCACATCTGGATGTTTGGCTCTGAATTCATCCGTTCACATCTGGATGTTTGGCTCTGAATTCATCCGTTCACATCTGGACGTTTGGCTCTGAATTCATTCGTTCACATCTGGATGTTTGGCTCTGAATTCATCCGTTCACATCTGGATGTTTGGCTCTGAATTCATCCGTTCACATCTGGATGTTTGGCTCTGAATTCATCCGTTCACATCTGGATGTTTGGCTCTGAATTCATCGTTCTGGATCGCAGGAAGGATAAAAACATTGCGTTCAGCTCCATCTGAATCGGAGGAAAAAGGCAGTCTGACTCCGTCCAGTGAGCGCAAAATTCTTCCAGGGGTATCGGTTGCTTCATAGCCAACCACCAGCAAAATAGGACGCTAATACTGGGAGCTAGGGTTTTTAAAACCTACACTGCAGGGGTGTCTTCAGAGCGGCGGAGTTCTGCAACAATGTATCCTTATTTATCCTAATATACTGTATATACCTGGATATAATGTATATATATATATTGTTTATTCTTAATGCACCTTTTTCCTCCTCGTTTGCACCTTCTGTAACTTCTATGCCAATATGTGACGAGTGAATTTCTCCGCTGAGAGATCAATAAAGCTCATCTAATCTAATCTAATCTAAGCTAATGTGGTCTTTAACTGTCCCAAACATTATTTATTTATAGTCCAATCTTAATTTCATTTTATTCACTTTATTTTTATAATATCACTTATTTAATTACATGTATGGAAATTCAGTAAACTTTCCTCAGAATGTTTACCTTTAGTTTCTTTTTTATGTTTACCTCTTAAAACCATCTTGTTGCTGAAATGTGCGGCAGGAATAAACTGGTCTGCCTGTGCATGAAAAAATAAAAACATGTTCTCCACAATCCTCCCTTTGGACAACAGCAACTTTTACCTTCTAAGCATAAATTAGATGTTAATGCTTCATATTTACCTTTTTAACAGAACATTCAACCTCATTTATTTCACTACAGAGAAAAAATCTGACAAGTGGTTGGAAAAAATCTATTTCCTTTTTCAAAGAACCTTTTAAACAATTCATTTTTCAGAAAATAATTTCCTAGGAATTGATTCAAAAGCTTGAGGTGAATAATTTTCTCCCATAACGTCCAGAATCAGTAAATAGAAATGAGCAGCTGCTGATCCTTAGAGCATTTTTCATCAGCTGATGAAGCAGTGGATTAAAACGGCCAGAGGAGCAGCTTCCGGGATCTTCATGCCGGTTAAAACAGAACAGCCACCTTCACCCGCTCAGCAGCCTGGATCACAGAGGGGCTTGGTAAGATGAAGGCAGCAGGGCGGGTCCTTGAACGCCGTTTCAGGGCCTCTGGCCTCACTGTCCATAAACTGGTTTACTGGGAGCACAAACTAAACTATGCAGTCCCTTAAAGAGGCAAGTCACAGTTCTACTCAAATGCCATCAGAAGCACCCCCCCCCCCCCCACTGCCACTACAGAACAGCAGTGTAATATTTTCAAGGATTTCTTCACATCAAAAACTTATTCGCTCTACTCTCTCTGGTCCTCCCACCCAAACTGTTCTCCCAACTCATAACGTCTCCGATCCCCTGAACTGCTTTCCTGAAGTTTCATCCAAAGAGGTGAAGAACATCATCAGGATGATGAAGGTCTTCACCTGCCCCCTGGACCCTCTCCCAACATCCCTGGTAAAATCCCTCATTACTGTCCTAAGTCCCCTGATCACTGCGGTTACAAATAATCCCCTTCAATCTGGTCGTGTTCCCCGTCTTAAGAAATGCCATCATCACACCATTGCTTCAAAAACCCACTGTTGATCCGGAAGTATCTTCCAACTACAGGCCCATCTCAAACCTCCCTTTTATATCAAAAGTACTTGAGAAAGCAGGAACGCCTCAATCATAACAACCTCTTTGAAAACTTCCAGTCAGGATTCCCTTTCGCCCACAGCACAGAGACAGCCCTAGTCCGAGTCACAAACCACCTCATGTTATCCGATGCTGGATCTTCATCCCTCCTCATCCTCTCTGTCGACCATGGCATTCTCTTAAACCGCTCCACCTCACTGCTGGACTGAATGACAGTTGGTTCAGATCATATCTCACCAACAGGACAGAGTCCATCTCCCTGGACCAATCTGAATCAAATCCACACAGTTACGTGTGGCGTCCCCCAGGGGTCAGTCCTCGGCCCCATCCTCTTCATCCTTTAGCTTACCCCCCTTGGCCAAATCATCAGCCGCCACAATATCTCCTTCCGCTGCTATGCTGATGACATACAGCTCTGTGTAAATGTCACACGGGGTTCCTACAGCATAAGGCGAGTTAAACTCAAGACTTTATAACTTTTTAATGCCACTTGAAATAAAAATTTAAGACCAAATTCACAACAAACACAAGAAAAACCTGCTTGCGACAACTTAACCCAAAGGTTTATTTTAACATAAACCACTGCACTAATGTTTCACATGTTGCAAAGCTTCCCATACAGGAAGAAAGCTAAAAACACACAAATGACAGATATATTTTAACAATTATTTAACTGAATTCACAAACTTTGTTTTAGCAGGAAACAAAACCAATCAGTTTTAAAGCCCCAACATAACCAGTGCTAAGTCTTTTTGCAGCTATTTTTCTTTGTATGGTTTTCTTAGTATGTTTGATTTGGTGATAAGTGGAGGCGTTGCAGAGACAAGGGTGGAACTAAACTGAGAAATACCGGCTGTTTCTCTCTAACTCCATTTTGACGCTTTGTGTTTCGTGCTTCGCATGTGCGACTCCACTGCCTTAATTCCCATCGTTCTGAGCTTGAAGGACTTCTAGCATAAATCCACTGAGCCTCATGTTTGTTCCCTGGTTTTAGCCATGGAGGAAACTCTTGGCTGGAGACAATTATCGTTCCATTTACACTCGCTCAGATTGTCCAGACAAAAAGTTAATGGTGCATCTCCCAAATGTCCCGGCAGCAACAACGCTTTTATTAATGGCAAGCTGTTATTTATTGTTTTATAAAAAGAAAAAAAATTGTCAATTTTAACGTTTTATTTAGATTACAAAAATAAATCGTAATAAAAATAATCCTATTTATGATGTTTTAAAAATTAAGACCTATGAAAGACTGATTTAAGACATTTTAATACCAATTAAGGCCTTAGATTATTTTCAAGGATTCAATGCCTTTTAAGACTTTTTAAGGACCCACGGGAACCCTGTCACAGCTGACCCCCCATCCTCATGGTCCTCCCCATCAAAACTCTCCACCTGTCTGGAGGAGATAAAGGTACGGATGGAGCTAAACTTTCTTCAACTCAATAGCTCCAAAACTGAAGCCCTCATCAAACCAAATCATCCATAACCAGCATCACTTTTTCTGCTGCTAACATCTCGCTCTCATCAGCCGTTAGTAGGAATGGACTCACATTAATCATTTATGCGAGACCTCTTTCTACCTCCTCTGAAACATTTCCAAACTCCGTCCCATTCTCCCCCAACCAGACGATGAGAAGCTGCTTCCTGTCTTCGTCTCCTCCAGACTGGACTGTTGCTTCTTCTCAGTGGGATCCATAAAGCGTCTGCAGAGGCTTCAGTGCATCCAGAACTCTGCAGCTGGATCCTGATGAGAGAACAGAAACATGAGCACATTACCGCCATTCTCCATTCTACACTGGCTTCCCATCCCCACCAGGACTGAATACAAGGTTTCCCTGCTCACACATCAATGCATCCATGGACAGAACTTATCAACCACCCGCCCCCTTCGCTCCACTCACTCAAACCTCCTTTACATTCCCAGAACCAGACTCAGGACAATGGTAGACAGAGCATTTCATGCTGCCGCCCCACATCTGTGGATCCCCCCCCCCCGAGGGCTCCTCAATCCACCCAGTGTTTTAAAATAGGCCTAACAACATTTCTCTTTAGCAAAACTTTTGGTCCCCTTTACATGTTTTTTTCTCTCTTTTTAAAACAGCTTTTATTACTATTATTATTATTATTTTTTTATGTATTTCTTTTTTAATGCTTTTCTTTTTTTGTAGTACTTTGAGGTCTTTTTGAGGAAAAGTGCAGTAAAAATCAAATTATTATAAACCACAAGCAAACCTTTTCATACATAAAATAAGAGAAGTTTTTATAACATTTTTATCACTAAACAACTGAAACCTGAAAGTTCAGTTCAATAATTTTACAAAGAAATCAAAAAGCAGTTTTACAACTAATTGATCAGGAAAGCATTTCTTCTTTCTTTACTACAGTGGCAGTGGTTAGACGGTGTACTGCCCCCTGTGGTTCTGGAGAGTACTGCACCAACATCAGCATCAAGTATTAACGCCTACAGTCCTTGTTTGGGCCCCTGTGTGCCGCTGAGGAAGAGGAGGGGCGTCTGGTGTGGCTCCACCTCTGGCAGAACATCTGAGGGTCCAGCGGAGGCAGCCAGACTTGCAGAGAACAGTTCGGGTCCAGGCTGTGGGGTTTCCCAAGCTGAGAGCCTGTGAAGGTCTACCCTGAAAGGACATTTCCATCATCTACATAAATGATCCATGGAAGTTTGGCAGTGATGAAGTATGCAGGCCCAGGGTTCAGTCCACGGGATCTTCTCCAGTGTTTCAGGCTGTCAGACCATAAATGTTAGGTTGCTAAGCAGCAGCACTGATCCCAGGAACAGAACCAGCCTTAGGCCCCGTCCACACGAAGTCAAAACGAACATGAAACGCTAATATTTTCCAAAACGTTTGCCGTAAAGACGGAGACGTAAAATAAATGTGATCGTCCACACGAATGCATGAAAACGCTGCAAAATGTATGCCAGGCCTGTAAGTGGCGCTGTGGTGCCAAAGCAAAAATAGGCGACGAAATGTTGGGCATGCGCAGTAATATTTATACATGGTTGCCCTGCGGGTCCATTTTGGTGGTTCAGTCAAATTCAGGTGCTGAACTATGTGGTCGATATTGCTCTGTTCTTCCTGGAGATATTCCAGAAGAAGAAGATTCTGTTGTAAGCCCGACAGCAGGGTGAGTAGCATGAGCAGCAACCATTCAACACAGTACGGCGCCATTGTTGTTGTGATACTGTGTCGCGCATGCGTGTTTAGAGGCGACGCTATGACGCATGCGTGTAAAAAAAAAATGCGGTTAGAGCGTAAAGATGGAAACGCGAAAACGGCGTTTCAAAATCTTCCCACTCTGAAGGCTGAATAAAAAAAAGATCGTTTACAGACCCCGAAATGCCGGCTTCGTGTGGATGAGAGGCTGGTTTGGTGAAAAATTTGTGCGTTTAGGCCAGGGTTTGACTTCGTGTGGACGGGGCCTTAATGATCTGGCTCTGATAACTAGCTGAACCAGGACCAGTTACTCCTCTTCAGACGTTTCAGAGGAGGAGGTGATGCTAGCTGGTTATATCCTCCTTCTGCTCCTGAGTTCCAGGCCTTGACTTCTCTACGTCCACCTTTTCACACATCTGCAGAACTTTCTGGTTGAAGTCATCAGGCTGGTCAGCGTAAACATAGTGTCCAGCTCCCCGGATGGTCTGCAGAAACCAGAGGGACCCAGTCAGAAAGCAGAGGACACCCTGTCAGTCAGATGGGGACAGTCATGAAACCCCCAACAACCCAAACGGTCCTTGGAGAACCACATTCATTAGAAATGAATAAAGGTCCTTCAGAGAGAGCTGAGAAAAAAGCCGTCAGTTTACGTTCCTACCATCACCTATAGTCATTAATCTGGATCAGGACCCAGAGAACCAGATCCTGGATCAAAGCTTCCTCTGCAGGGAGGCTGGGCTCTCCCTCTGAGAGAGGGTAAGGAGCTGGGCCATTAGGGGGAGGGATCAGAGTAGAGCTGCTTCTCCTCCAGAGGAGTCAGCTGAGGAGGATCAGACATCTTCACCAGATGGATGCCTCCCTCTGAGAGGTTCCATGGATGTCCCACCTGGAGGAGGACCAGGAGTAGGACCAGGACACGACTGAGGGACCATGTCTCCCTGGATGACTGGGAGGAGCAGGGGGAGAAGTCTGGATAGAGGGGAGTCTGGAGTCTCTTCTGAGGCTGCCGGACTAAAGACCCGGTTCTGGATGAAACGGACAGGCAACGGGAACCTGTGTTCAGAGGACATCATCCCAAAAGATTGGTTTTCACTAAGATATCGTATTTCCAACTGAAGCCCCGCCTCCAGACTGGTTTTGGAGTAGTTGGTCCTAAAGCTGGTCCTACAGCAGGGCCCTCAAACCCTGGTCCTACAGCAGGGTCCTCAAACCCTGGTCCTACAGCAGGGCCCTCAAACCCTGGTCCTACAGCAGGGCCCTCAAACCCTGGTCCTACAGCAGGGCCCTCAAACCCTGGTCCTACAGCAGGGTCCTCAAACCCTGGTCCTACAGCAGGGCCCTCAAACCCTGGTCCTACAGCAGGGCCCTCAAACCCTGGTCCTACAGCAGGGCCCTCAAACCCTGGTCCTACAGCAGGGTCCTCAAACCCTGGTCCTACAGCAGGGCCCTCAAACCCTGGTCCTAAAGCAGGGCCCTTAAACCCTGGTTGTAAAGCAGGGCCCTGAAACCCTGGTCTTACAGCAGGGCCCTAAAACCCTGGTCCTACAGCAGGGCCCTCAAACCCTGGTCCTACAGCAGGGTCCTCAAACCCTGGTCCTACAGCAGGGCCCTCAAACCCTGGTCCTAAAGCAGGGCCCTTAAACCCTGGTCGTAAAGCAGGGCCCTGAAACCATGGTCCTACAGCAGGGCCCTGAAACCCTGGTCCTAAAGCAGGGCCCTGAAACCCTGGTCCTACAGCAGGGCCCTCAAACCCTGGTCCTACAGCAGGGCCCTGAAACCCTGGTCCTAAAGCAGGGCCCTCAAACCCTGGTCCTACAGCAGGGCCCTGAAACCCTGGTCCTAAAGCAGGGCCCTCAAACCCTGGTCCTACAGCAGGGCCCTCAAACCCTGGTCCTAAAGCAGGGCCCTCAAACCCTGGTCCTACAGCAGGGCCCTCAAACCCTGGTCCTACAGCAGGGCCCTGAAACCCTGGTCCTAAAGCAGGGCCCTCAAACCCTGGTCCTACAGCAGGGCCCTGAAACCCTGGTCCTAAAGCAGGGCCCTAAAACTCTGGTGCTACAGCAGGGCCCTGAAACCATGGTCCTAAAGCAGGGCCCTGAAATCCTGGTCCTAAAAGTGGGGCCCCTGAAATCCTGGTCCTAAAGCGGGGCCCTCAAACCCTGGTCCTAAAAGTGGGGCCCCTGAAATCCTGGTCCTAAAGCAGGGTCCTGAAATCCTGGTCCTAAAGCAGGGCCCTACCGGTTATACTGGGGATGACGCAGATCTACCGGTTATACTGGAGGATGCAGACCTGCTGGTTATAAACTGAACTGGTTATACTGGAGGATGCAGACCCGCTGGTTATAAACTGAACTGGTTATACTGGAGGATGCAGACCCGCTGGTTATAAACTGAACTGGTTATACTGGGGATGGCGCAGATCTACCGGTTATACTGGGGATGACGCAGATCTACCGGTTATACTGGAGGATGATGCAGATCTACCGGTTATACTGGGGATGACGCAGATCTACCGGTTATACTGGAGGATGCAGATCCGCTGGTTATAAACTGAACTGGTTATACTGGGGATGACGATAGAAGTTTTTACTCACAATAATGTCCACATCTGTTCTCTCCTGCTGGATGGCACTGGCCGAGTCGCTGTCTATGCAGGAGCGGGAGCCGTAGATGATGGAGATGGGAATGTCGGGCGGTAGCTGGTGCAACCTCTGAAGCATCGGCCTCTTGGCCCAGCCACAGGAACCCGTCATGCTCTTAAAAGCAGTTTCTCCACTGATCAGAGATGAAATCATAGATCAGAGGAAAGAAGATCTCAGAGTGGAAAAGAAAGAGAGGAGCAGGAGAGGCAGACCTGGGAGACTGGACGTTTAGGTGGTAGATATACTCTGACACAGTGTTGTCTGAAAACATGGAGGAGAACTTCTTCTTGAAGTCCGGTCTCATAGTCTGCACCAGAGTAGGACCTACGGAGACACAAAGCAGCTTTTCACAGGGCTGAACGTTCTGCTGAATCAACGTCAGCTGTATCATCACTACTACGTTCCTTCTCCAGTTAGGGCCAGTGAGGTATGCATGATAGGTCACTACCTGGTGCTGCACTCTTACCGAGGGGTCCAACCAGTCTGAGGCCAGCCAGATGGTTGAAGGGGCTGAACATTGCTCCCAAGGCTTTGATCCACACAGGAACGGGTCGGTCTGCTTCCAGCGTCTCCTGAAACTCAGGGAAACCCCACGGCTCCACCAGTATGATACGTTTCACTCTGCATTGGAGGAAAATGGGAATAATCAGGCTGCAGAGGTAATCTTTAGCTAACAGCTTCACTACCAGTTCCAGCCAACAAATATTTGTTGGTCTGGTTCTGTCCTACCTGCATGCTAACAGGATCCTCTATTTCTACTGTCTCTAGTCCATTTCCTCCACATTCAGGACACCTTTCAAGTGCATATCTGGTAGTCAGAGTGAAGCTGCACTGCCAGTAGGGGCCCCAGAGGAAGCAGAATTTTGCACAAAATGAAAATCTAAAGAGGAGGCTGTGTCTAACCAAGCCAGCAGAGAATAAACATTTACAGTTAAACTCTCTGAGCCTGGAGGCGATTATCCAGCTGCAGCTCCTGGTTTTTCATGGTATTTGGCAGCTGACTCAGTTGGCTGTGTGATTCTTCCTCTCTTGGACTTACCTGCTGCTCATGACACAGTAGACTCTCTAGTTTGGCCCAGTAGGTCAGCATCAGGGATTGATTGGTTAAGATGATCTTCAGAAAACCGAACATTCTGCATCTCCCTTGGTGATCATACCTCATCCTCTGTTCCCTTATTGTTTGGAGAGCCAAAGGGCTCTGCTTTATGCTCTTTATCTACTTCACCTTGGCTCAATAATGAGGAGGCTTGGTGTTTATTCCCACTGATGATAGCCACATTTATGTTCCACTAAGCAAGAAAGATAGGAACAACGTGCTGTTAGAATGCCTCCAAGGCCTGAAAATTTTATGAGACTAAAGGGCAGATTATACTTCTGCAACCGTATACATCAAATGTTGCTTGCGTCTGGTCACTGGTCAATTTTGCTGGTATGCTTCTGCACCATCGGTCTGGAATTTCTGGGACGCACAGCAGTTTCCCACCAAAGCGCAAGCTGGAGCGTATTGGAGAACTCGCGAGAACTTTGGCGGCGCCGGTGGGAGTGTTTATCTTCCAAAACAACAATGGCACGTCTGCAAGATATGACGGTTACGGAGATGGATCTAGAGTTGCTAGACACCAAAGACTTGAGAATTTGTCTGAGGCATCATACAAATGGTTGTACTTCCGAACCTCCTCAATTAACCTTTTGTTGTAGATGTCCGTTGTTCCTCGATTTTTAAGAATGGCGTGCCTTGGCACCGAATTGAGAAGGACGACCACACAGACAGCTGGAAAGGCATACCAAGGACCAATCACAGCTGCTCTTTGTCTGCTTGAGGTCTGTGCGGGTTTGTGATCGTCCAATGCGTAGTCAGGATTCTTTCGAGGTGTGCAACGACAGTTGCAGAACCTCTGCGTGGGGGGCGTGGTCGCGCACAGAGACAGATTTGACGGTTGCAGAGGCTATGCGTCAGAAGCATAAATTGGCCTTAAGACCAGGCCATGGTTTGCAGCAGCACATCGGAGGCTCCCTCCATGGAGCTAGGTTACCTAGCCCAGTGGTGGTACAGGTAGTCACTTATTTCTTTTGAATCAATCTGACTGTATGATCTGGTTGAACTGTAAAGTGCCTTGAGATGACATGTGTTGTGAATTTGGCGCTATATAAATAAACTGAATTGAATTGAATTTCAACCATTGTGGTCAAAGTGGAAGTTGATCTTTATTTTAGAAGGCCAGATCAAAGCAACTATACAGAAAGGTTTCTTTCAACCAAGGCAGTCGACCAAAATAAAGCACCTTCTCTCCAGAGCACATTTAGAGACAGTGATCCAGGCCTTTATCACTACCACTTGCATTAGTGCATTGCACTTTATGGTGACTCCATCATTGCATGATTGGGCTCCCTGTGCATCTTAGGATTGGTTTGAAAGTTCTTTTGTTTGTTAAGTCTCTCTGAGCTGCTGAACCTTCATGCATCTCCCATTCGGCCTCTTCCTGTCAGCATGAAATCAAAAAAAAGTTTAGGGGGGATTGTTGTTTTCTCTGGCAGCTGTATTCCTTCACTCTGCTGGGGGCCTTCAACACCCCTCTGGGAAACGACAGTGACATGTGGAGGGGCGTCATCGGGAGGAAAAGACCCCAGGCAGTCATGGATGGTGAATAATGAACGCTGTGTTCAAGCAGAAGGATGTCCATGGGTGCACCTGGAACCAGGACACCGGAGGCTGGAGGTCGATGAATGACTTGAAGCGTTTTTCGCACCTTTGGCCGCATGTCTTGGAAACTGGGGTGAAGAGAGGGGCAGAGCTGTCCACCGTCCACCACCTGATGATAAGTTGGATGTGCTGAATGAGGAGAAGCCGAACAGACAGACAGATAGGCCCAAGCGAGTAGTGGAGGAGCCCTCGGTCTGGGATCTGTTCACCCCCCCCCCCCTAGGAGAGCTCTTCTCAGATTGTGGGGAAGGCTGGTGATTAGCATCATTAGGTGGGATCTGTTCCTGGTGCATTAACTCTATCACTGGTTCTGTTCATGAACCTTTATGGTCTCGATTTCTAGCCACAACCAAGGACAAGAGGGGGTCTGGTTTGGGAACCAGCAGATCACGTCCCCGCTTTTTGCAGATGGTTCTGCTTGTTCCCTGCTGCCGTGCACACTGGCGGTTTGCAGCTGATTGTGAAGGGGCCGGGACGGGAATCAACTCCCAGGCCAAGTCTAAGCGCACGGTTCTGGTGCTTGACCAGAAAATCGTGGCTTATCCCCTTCAAGTAGCAGGAGAGTTCCTGCCTTCAGTAGAGAAGTTCAGTATCGTAGGATCCTGTTCATGACTTTGGGGAGAACGATAGATCGATAGACAGATCAGTGTGGCTGCTGCTATAATGTGGATGATGCCCCAGTCTGTCCAGGTGTAGAGGGAGCTAAGTGAAAAGGCAAAGTTTTTGATTTAGCGGATGGTCTACCTTCACCTCTGGTCATCAAACCTGGATCATAACTCAAAGAATGAGACCCTGAGAAAAAGCGTCTGAAATGAGCTTCCTGTGAAGGAGATCTCTCCCTTAGAGAGAGGGGGAGGAGCTTGGTCATTTGAGAGAGGCTCAGAGTATATTCGCAGCTCCTTACTCCTCCATCCGGTAAGTTTAGGTAGGATGGATATCTTTTTCTGATAGCTCCTGGACGCCTCCCTCTGAGGGGTTCCAGGCACGTCCCACCAGGAGGAGGTTCCAGGGGACGACCAGGATCCAATGGAGGGACTGTGTCTCTCTGCTGGCCTGGAGCGCCTCAGGCTTCCCCCTGCAGAGTTGGTGGAGGAGTCTGGACAGGGGGAAATCTGGGACTCTGCTGAGACTGCTCCCCCCGCCACCCGGACGATTAGGGAGACCACAAGTACAAGTGTTTTTGCAGGACTTGCTGCTGGGGAATTCACTCCTTTATCTATTGCTCCATCATATCAAGACGGAACGGCATTTGGCTATAAATTCATGATGATCAGGTGGTGTCCTGAGCCAGTGCTTCTGATTACAGTGCTTACATGCTGTTGGTCTGGGGCACTGAAATACATCAATATCTGAGATTAAAAATGACACCATGTGGAAGAGTGGGAAAGCTTTTAGAAGGTGATCTAGGAAACGTCAATCAGAGAAAAGAACTGATTCACCTTCTGCACTCACCTGCCTGGGTATGCAATAGAGTAGGACACAGACAGGAACCCTCCCAGGTTGTGGCCTAGGAGAATCATGGACTCCAAACCCACTTTGGCCCTCCACTCTTCCATAGACTCAACAAACTCAGTTTCTGCTTCCTGAGGGTCCGTAGAGAACACAGGCCTGGAGCTCTGACCAAAGCCCAGGAGGTCCAGGGCATAGACTGGGTGATGCTCTGCGAGGGCTTCCAGGTTCTGGGCCCAGAGACCCACTCCACCTCCAAACCCGTGCAGCAGAACTACAGGGGTTTTATCTTTAACAGTGTCTTTGGAAAATGTCAGCGTCCACAACGCGTTGCCACGGGATATGGGAATAAACTGTTTGGTGAATTCCACGGTGACACCTGACGACAACAAAACGAGGAAGGAGAGGAAACAATGAAGAAACAGCAGAAGAACATAGACTCCAAACCAAGCCCTCAGAGGAGAGACCAAAACACCTTTCCTAGTTTTCTCAAGGCTGCAAAGATATAATAAATTAGATTCAAATGTTCCAAAGCTTTTTGCTGATTTTAATCATCATGAAACAGATCATCCAATCAGATTGGTTCAAAACCAGCTGATTGCATCGAATCAGTGACACTACAGGATTCTCTCCTCCTGGTTGAACAGATAGAGACTCACTCTAAGCCTGTACGCAGCGACAGTGGAGAGAAAAAATCCCTTTCAAAATGGAGTGTGAGTGGCAATCTGCCGAGGCTGATTGAGGTTAAAGGAGACAGAAGCAGACATAGAAATAGACAGCGTAAGCACCATGTAGCGGTTAGGGCGGCGTAAGCACCATAGCGGTTAGGGCGGCGTAAGCACCATAGCGGTTAGGGTGCCTTAAGCACCATAGCGGTTAGGGCGGCGTAAGCACCATGTAGCGGTTAGGGCGGTGTAAGCACCATAGCGGTTAGGGTGCCTTAACCACCATAGCGGTTAGGGCGGCGTTAGCACCATAGCGGTTAGGGTGCCTTAAGCACCATAGCAGTTAGGGCGGCGTAAGCACCATAGCGGTTAGGGTGCCTTAAGCACCATGTTGCGGTTAGGGCGGTGTAAGCACCATAGCGGTTAGGGCGCCTTAAGCACCATGTAGCGGTTAGGGCGGCGTAAGCACCATAGCGGTTAGGGTGCCTTAAGCACCATAGTGGTTAGGGCGGTGTAAGCACCATAGCGGTTAGGGCGCCTTAAGCACCATGTAGCGGTTAGGGCGGTGTAAGCACCATAGCGGTTAGGGCGCCTTAAGCACCATAGTGGTTAGGGCGGTGTAAGCACCATAGCGGTTAGGGCGCCTTAAGCACCATGTAGCGGTTAGGGCGGTGTAAGCACCATAGCGGTTAGGGTGCCTTAAGCACCATAGCGGTTAGGGCGTTGTAAGCACCATAGCGGTTAGGGCGCCTTAAGCACCATAGCGGTTAGGGTGGCGTAAGCACCATAGTGGTTAGGGTGCCTTAAGCACCATGTAGCGGTTAGGGCGGTGTAAGCACCATAGCGGTTAGGGTGCCTTAAGCACCATAGCGGTTAGGGCGGCGTAAGCACCATAGCGGTTAGGGTGCCTTAAGCACCATGTAGCGGTTAGGGCGGTGTAAGCACCATAGCGGTTAGGGTGCCTTAAGCACCATAGCGGTTAGGGCGGCGTTAGCACCATAGCGGTTAGGGTGCCTTAAGCACCATAGCAGTTAGGGCGGTGTAAGCACCATAGCGGTTAGGGCGCCTTAAACACCATAGCGGTTAGGGCGGCGTAAGCACCATATAGCGGTTAGGGCGGTGTAAGCACCATAGCAGTTAGGGCGGTGTAAGCACCAAAGCGTTTAGGGTGGTGTAAGCACCATAGCGGTTAGGGCGACTTCAGCAACATATAGCGGTTAGGGCGGTATAAACACCATATAGCGGTTAGGGCGGTGTAAGCACCATAGCGGTTAGGGCGACTTCAGCAACATATAGCGGTTAGGGCGGTGTAAGCAACATATAGCGGTTAGGGCGGCGTGAGCACCATAGCGGTTAGGGCGGCGTGAGCACCATAGCGGTTAGGGAGGTGTAAGCAACATATAGCGGTTAGGGCGGCATAAGCACCATAGCGGTTAGGGCGGCGAAAGCACCATAGCGGTTAGGGAGGTGTAAGCAACATATAGCGGTTAGGGCGGCGTAAGCACCATAGCGGTTAGGGTAGCGTGAGCAACATATAGCGATTAGGGCGGTGTAAGCACCATAGCGGTTAGGGCGACTTCAGCAACATATAGCGGTTACGGCGGTATAAGCACCATATAGCGGTTAGGGCGGTGTAAGCACCATAGCGGTTAGGGCGACGTAAGCACCATAGCGGTTAGGGCGGTGTAAGCACCATATAGCGGTTAGGGCGGTGTAAGCACCATAGCGGTTAGGGCGACTTCAGCAACATATAGCGGTTAGGGCGGTATAGGCACCATATAGCGGTTAGGGCAGTGTAAGCACCATAGCGGTTAGGGCGGTATAAGCACCATAGCGGTTAGGCCGACTTCAGCAACATATAACAGTTAGGGCGGTATAAGCACCATATAGCGGTTAGGGCGGCGTAAGCACCATAGCGGTTAGGGCGGCGTAAGCACCAAAGTGGTTAGGGCAGCGTTAGCACCAAAGCGGTTAGGGCAGCGTAAGCACCATAGCGGTTAGGGCGGTGTGAGCACCATAGCGGTTAGGGAGGTGTAAGCAACATATAGCGGTTAGGGCGGCATAAGCACCATAGCGGTTAGGGCGGCAAAAGCACCATAGCGGTTAGGGAGGTGTAAGCAACATATAGCGGTTAGGGTGGCGTAAGCACCATAGCGGTTAGGGTAGCGTGAGCAACATATAGCGATTAGGGCGGTGTAAGCACCATAGCGGTTAGGGCGACTTCAGCAACATATAGCGGTTAGGGCGGTATAAGCAACATATAGCGGTTAGGGCGGCGTAAGCACCATAGCGGTTAGGGCGGTGTGAGCACCATAGCGGTTAGGGAGGTGTAAGCAACATATAGCGGTTAGGGCGGCATAAGCAGCATAGCGGTTAGGGCGGCAAAAGCACCATAGCGGTTAGGGAGGTGTAAGCAACATATAGCGGTTAGGGTGGAGTAAGCACCATAGCGGTTAGGGTAGCTTGAGCAACATATAGCGATTAGGGCGGTGTAAGCACCATAGCGGTTAGGGCGACTTCAGCAACATATAGCGGTTAGGGCGGTATAAGCAACATATAGCGGTTAGGGCGGCGTAAGCACCATAGCGGTTAGGGAGGTGTAAGCAACATATAGCGGTTAGGGCGGCATAAGCACCATAGCGGTTAGGGCGGCAAAAGCACCATAGCGGTTAGGGAGGTGTAAGCACCATAGTGGTTAGGGCGGTGTAAGCACCAAAGCGGTTAGGGCAGCGTAAGCACCATAGCGGTTAGGGCGGTGTAAGCAACATAGCGGATAGGGCGGCGTAAGCACCATAGCGGTTAGGGCGGTGTAAGCAACATATAGCGGTTAGGGCGGCGTAAGCACCATAGTGGTTAGGGCGGTGTAAGCAACATAGCGGTTAGGGCGGCGTAAGCACCATAGCGGTTAGGGCGGTGTAAGCAACATATAGCGGTAAGGGCGGTGTAAGCACCATAGCGGTTAGGGCGACTTCAGCAACATATAGCGGTTAGGGCGGTATAAGCACCATATAGCGGTTAGGGCGGCGTAAGCACCAAATAGCGATTAGGGCGGCGTAAGCACCAAAGCGGTTAGGGCAACTTCAGCAACATATAGCGGTTAGGGCGGTATAAGCACCATATAGCGGTTAGGGCGGTGTAAGCACCAAATAGCTATTAGGGTGGCGTAAGCACCATAGCGGTTAGGGCGGTGTAAGCACCATAGCGCTTAGGGCAACTTCAGCAACATATAGCGGTTAGGGCGGTATAGGCACCATATAGCGGTTAGGGCGGTGTAAGCACCATAGCGGTTAGGGCGGTGTAAGCACCATAGCGGTTAGGGCGACTTCAGCAACATATAGCGGTTAGGGTGGTATGAGCACCATATAGCGTTTAGGGCGGCGTTATCACCATACCGGTTAGGGCGGCATAAGCACTAAAGCAGTTAGGGCGGCGTAAGCACCAAAGCGGTTAGGGCGGCGTAAGCAACATAGCGGTTAGGGCGGTGTAAGCACCATAGCGGTTAGGGCGGTGTAAGCACCATATAGCGGTTAGGGCGGTGTAAGCACCATAGCGGTTAGGGCAACTTCAGCAAGATATAGCGGTTAGGGCGGTGTAAGCACCATAGCGGTTAGGGCGACTTCAGCAACATATAGCGGTTAGGGCGGTATAAGCACCATATAGCGGTTAGGGCGGCGTAAGCACCATAGCGGTTAGGGCAGCTTAAGCACCAAAGCGGTTAGGGCAGCGTTAGCACCAAACCGGTTAGGGCAGCGTAAGCACCAAAGCGGTTAGGGCGGTGTAAGCACCAAAGCGGTTAGGGCAGCGTAAGCACCAAAGCGGTTAGGGCGGCGTAAGCGGTTAGGGCGGCGTAAGCACCATAGCGGTTAGGGCGGCGTAAGCACCAAAGCGGTCAGGGCAGCGTTAGCACCAAAGCGGTTAGGGCAGCGTAAGCACCAAAGCAGTTAGGGCGGCGTAAGCACCAAAGCGGTTAGGGCAGCGTAAGCACCATAGCGGTTAGGGCGACTTCAGCAACATATAGCGGTTAGGGCGGTATAAGCACCATATAGCGGTTAGGGCGGCGTAAGCACCATAGCGGTTAGGGAAGCGTAAGCACCAAAGCGGTTAGGGCAGCGTTAGCACCAAAGCGGTTAGGGCAGCGTAAGCACCAAAGCGGTTAGGGCGGCGTAAGCACCAAAGCGGTTAGGGCAGCGTAAGCACCAAAGCGGTTAGGGCGGCGTAAGCGGTTAGGGCTGCGTAAGCACCAAAGCGGTTAGGGCGGCGTAAACACCAAAGCGGTTAGGGCAGCGTAAGCAACATAGCGGTTAGGGCAGCGTAAGCACCAAAGTGGTTAGGGCGGTGTAAGCACCCTAGCGGTTAGGGCAGCGTAAGCACCAAAGCGGTTAGGGCAGCGTAAGCAACATAGCGGTTAGGGCGGTGTAAGCATCAAAGCGGTTAGGGCAGCGTAAGCACTAAAGCGGTTAGGGCAGCGTAAGCAACATAGCGGTTAGGGCGGTGTAAGCATCAAAGCGGTTAGGGCAGCGTAAGCACTAAAGCAGTTAGGGCAGCGTAAGCAACATAACGGTTAGGGCAGCGTAAACAACATAGCAGTTAGGGCGGCGTAAGCAACATAGCGGTTAGGGCAGCTTAAACAACATAGCAGTTAGGGCGGCGTAAGCAACATAGCGGTTAGGGTGGTGTAAGCACCAAAGCGGTTAGGGCGGTATAAGCACCAAAGCGGTTAGGGCAGCGTAAGCACCCTAGCGGTTAGGGCAGCGTAAGCAACATAGCGGTTAGGGCGGCGTAAGCACCAAAGCGGTTAGGGCAGCGTAAGCACCAAAGCGGTTAGGGCGGTGTAAGCACCAAAGCGGTTAGGGCAGCGTAAGCACCCTAGCGGTTAGGGCGGTGTAAGCAACATAGCGGTTAGGGCGGCGTAAGCAACATAGCGGTTAGGGTGGTGTAAGCACCAAAGCGGTTAGGGCGGTATAAGCACCAAAGCGGTTAGGGCAGCGTAAGCACCAAACCGGTTAGGGCAGCGTAAGCACCAAAGCGGTTAGGGCGGCGTAAGCACCAAAGCGGTTAGGGCAGCATAAGCACCAAAGCGGTTAGGGCGGCGTAAGCGGTTAGGGCGGCGTAAGCACCATAGCGGTTAGGGCGGCGTAAGCACCAAAGCGGTCAGGGCAGCGTTAGCACCAAAGCGGTTAGGGCAGCGTAAGCACCAAAGCAGTTAGGGCGGCGTAAGCACCAAAGCGGTTAGGGCAGCGTAAGCACCATAGCGGTTAGGGCGACTTCAGCAACATATAGCGGTTAGGGCGGTATAAGCACCATATAGCGGTTAGGGCGGCGTAAGCACCATAGCGGTTAGGGCAGCGTAAGCACCAAAGCGGTTAGGGCAGCGTTAGCACCAAAGCGGTTAGGGCAGCGTAAGCACCAAAGCGGTTAGGGCGGCGTAAGCACCAAAGCGGTTAGGGCAGCGTAAGCACCAAAGCGGTTAGGGCGGCGTAAGTGGTTAGGGCTGCGTAAGCACCAAAGCGGTTAGGGCGGCGTAAACACCAAAGCGGTTAGGGCAGCGTAAGCAACATAGCGGTTAGGGCAGCGTAAGCACCAAAGTGGTTAGGGCGGTGTAAGCACCCTAGCGGTTAGGGCAGCGTAAGCACCAAAGCGGTTAGGGCAGCGTAAGCAACATAGCGGTTAGGGCGGTGTAAGCATCAAAGCGGTTAGGGCAGCGTAAGCACTAAAGCGGTTAGGGCAGCGTAAGCAACATAGCGGTTAGGGCGGTGTAAGCATCAAAGCGGTTAGGGCAGCGTAAGCACTAAAGCAGTTAGGGCAGCGTAAGCAACATAGCGGTTAGGGCAGCGTAAACAACATAGCAGTTAGGGCGGCGTAAGCAACATAGCGGTTAGGGCAGCGTAAACAACATAGCAGTTAGGGCGGCGTAAGCAACATAGCGGTTAGGGTGGTGTAAGCACCAAAGCGGTTAGGGCGGTATAAGCACCAAAGCGGTTAGGGCAGCGTAAGCACCCTAGCGGTTAGGGCAGCGTAAGCAACATAGCGGTTAGGGCGGCGTAAGCACCAAAGCGGTTAGGGCAGCGTAAGCAACATAGCGGTTAGGGCAGCGTAAGCACCCTAGCGGTTAGGGCGGTGTAAGCAACATAGAGGTTAGGGCGGTGTAAGCAACATAGCGGTTAGGGCGGCGTAAGCAACATAGCGGTTAGGGCGGCGTAAGCAACATAGCGGTTAGGGCGGCGTAAGGGCGGCGTAAGCAACATAGCGGTTAGGGCGGCGTAAGCACACTAACGCAAAGATACCAACAGGACAAGGAGGAAGGACGAGGGGCTGAAGCAGCAGCGCCTAAGAACAGGAGTCAGATGGAGGGGCTACGACACAGCCACCGTCCTTGGAAGAGTCCTGATGCTGACTAAATGACCGGTAGAGACTGAGACAGAAAATACCTCAGAGAAGGAAACTAAGACATCATCTGTCCCAACAGAGATGCTGGACTTGGATCAATTTAAAATGCTGCTGGTTTGTTGAGCAACATTAGAAACATTCTGAATAATGCAATAAAATGGCAGATTTTTGTGTAGGATTCTAAAAGGAACTAATTAGGTCCAATCAGATCACCTTTCCTGAGGTATGTGGCTTACTGATCTCTGTTCCCTCAGGGTATGGATTGGTTCATGGGAATAAAAATGAAGACAGCTGTGATGCTTACAGCGCAGCATGTGATCCTCTGCAGCCTTCAGCTGCCTCTGAGAGGTGGGACACCATGATGGCAGCCAGTTAGGGATCCAGCACCACCTGAAACACAGAGAACAAAGACCAATCTCTGCCTAATGGGATAAACAGAGATTCCTAATAAGGCTTCCATCAATGGAGGCGATTATCTTTCAGTTCCAGGAGGTGTTCCTGATTTCAGGTTAAAATTGCTTTATTCTGTCTGAACTATGGCATAATAAAGCTGCCCCTGAAGGCCCAGCCTGCTACAGCCCCATAATATTGGGTTAATCCACCGTTCCTTGGCCCCCTCACACCACTTAGGTCCCATTAAGCCGGGCGTACACTGTGCGATATTTTTCAGTTGTTGCACGCAGCTACTGCTCACTCTGTACGACTAATCGCAGGGTTTATTCGTACAGTGTGAGTTTACAGCTTTATGTTCGGCCCGACGCTCTCATGCGATCTACCTGCTAAAAACCACGTCGCACTCGGCTCCGCAGTGAGATGGAGCTGCTCTGCATCATCTATCTGGAAGCCAAACAAATAGAAGGGGACACGCTGCCTTGGCAATTTGTGCAATTTTGTGCCAAAAGCCCTAAAAAGAAAAGCCGACAACGTATTTAGAAAAAAGACATGGGTGAGCAAACATGGCTACTACGGTCTGTCAGTTTTACAAACCTGATGCGTGGCTGCCATGCATCAGGGTTTTCATCTGAGAAGAAGAAGCAGAAGAATCCTCGTTTGTGCCCTGAGCGATTTGCCCATGACGGCCGGGAGAAAATCAAAGCAAGTTTGATTTGCTACCGATCTCACCATTCCTGATCGGGAGGTGGACGTGAGAGGCTGATCGCCGCTCGTAACCCCCTGTACACTACACGACTCACGATCAGGCTGAACAGCGCCGAGCGAGCGATGCACCCGTTGATGTGTAACTAGGCTCATCTTGGGACAGAGTCCTGCTCTGCCCTCTGAGGTAGACCATAAATACGGGATGGATCTCCAGCTCAGTTAACTTCTCCTCCATTCTTATCTGCAGCTTCATCGTTTGTGTTGAGCTTTCTTGGTCCTCCCTCCGGCTTATCAAGGCCGGCCCTCTTCTTTATCATCTTAATTTCTCCGAAATGGACATTAAGTTCGTGATGAAAGCTTCTCCTTTCCAGCAAAACCAAGCTCAGAGCGCCTGACTGGCTTCCATCTTCACTTCAGGAGATATTCTCATCTTCTCTGAGGCTAATGCATCCAGGGGGGAGGTTTATCAGAACTCACCTGATGGTGTTCTCCACGTAGCTCCACAGGCGGCTGGTCAGAGGGAGGACGCCAGCCACAGACAGCACTCTGTGCACCACCCTGTACACCAGCAGAAGGAGATGTGAGGTCAGCAGGTTTCCATCAGCTGTCTGCCTTTTATTCCTCACCAGAATGAAAACCTGGAGTGAGGCGGAGCTCCAAGGCCTGCCTGGTTTAAACCTGTTATCCTCTGCAAAGGATGCAGGTACCACAGACTTTAAACTGAGCAATGGTAGATATTTCCTTTGCAGAGCTAATCATGTAACCTGACACCAGGAGGAGGTTCTGCTTCTAGCTTGACAGTCAGGTGCAAACTGACCATGTCTGCAGGAAGTGATGAGTCACAGGAAACAGATCCATTACAGAACATGAAGAGACATAACATGAAGAGACATAACATAAGTAAATTAGAATAGGTGAGGGAGTTAACAGATGAATGCAACAGGAAGAGAAACTATCTTTAAGCTTTGAACCAAAATAAAAGCACCATGGATCCGCTCAGATATCATAGCATGCTAATAACCAACAGAGCTGGTTATTAGCAGCCTGCAGACATGAGGAACCATCAGCTATGCTGCAGACATGAAGGAACCATCAGCTATGCTGCAGACATGAAGGAACCATCAGCTATGCTGCAGACATGAAGGAACCATCAGCTATGCTGCAGACATGAGGAACCATCAGCTATGCTGCAGACATGAGGAACCATCAGCTATGCTGCAGACATGAGGAACCATCAGCTATGCTGCAGACATGAAGGAACCATCAGCTATGCTGCAGACATGAGGAACCATCAGCTATGCTGCAGACATGAAGGAACCATCAGCTATGCTGCAGACATGAAGGAACCATCAGCTATGCTGCAGACATGAGGAACCATCAGCTATGCTGCAGACATGAAGGAACCATCAGCTATGCTGCAGACATGAAGGAACCATCAGCTATGCAGCAGACATGAAGGAACCATCAGCTATGCTGCAGACATGAAGGAACCATCAGCTATGCTGCAGACATGAGGAACCATCAGCTATGCTGCAGACATGAAGGAACCATCAGCTATGCAGCAGACATGAAGAACCATCAGCTATGCAGCAGACATGAAGGAACCATCAGCTATGCAGCAGACATGAAGGAACCATCAGCTATGCTGCAGACATGAAGGAACCATCAGCTATGCTGCAGACATGAGGAACCATCAGCTATGCTGCAGACATGAAGGAACCATCAGCTATGCTGCAGACATGAAGGAACCATCAGCTATGCTGCAGACATGAAGGAACCATCAGCTATGCAGCAGACATGAAGGAACCATCAGCTATGCTGCAGACATGAAGGAACCATCAGCTATGCTGCAGACATGAAGGAACCATCAGCTATGCTGCAGACATGAAGGAACCATCAGCTATGCAGCAGACATGAAGAACCATCAGCTATGCTGCAGACATGAAGGAACCATCAGCTATGCAGCAGACATGAAGGAACCATCAGCTATGCTGCAGACATGAAGGAACCATCAGCTATGCAGCAGACATGAAGGAACCATCAGCTATGCTGCAGACATGAAGAACCATCAGCTATGCAGCAGACATGAAGGAACCATCAGTTATGCTGCAGACATGAAGGAACCATCAGCTATGCTGCAGACATGAAGGAACCATCAGCTATGCAGCAGACATGAAGGAACCATCAGCTATGCTGCAGACATGAAGAACCATCAGCTATGCAGCAGACATGAAGGAACCATCAGCTATGCTGCAGATATGAAGGAACCATCAGCTATGCTGCAGACATGAGGAACCATCAGCTATGCTGCAGACATGAGGAACCATCAGCTATGCTGCAGACATGAGGAACCATCAGCTATGCAGCAGACATGAAGGAACCATCAGCTATGCTGCAGACATGAAGAACCATCAGCTATGCAGCAGACATGAAGGAACCATCAGCTATGCTGCAGATATGAAGGAACCATCAGCTATGCAGCAGACATGAAGGAACCATCAGCTATGCTGCAGACATGAAGGAACCATCAGTTATGCTGCAGACATGAAGGAACCATCAGCTATGCTGCAGACATGAAGGAACCATCAGCTATGCAGCAGACATGAAGGAACCATCAGCTATGCTGCAGACATGAAGAACCATCAGCTATGCAGCAGACATGAAGGAACCATCAGCTATGCTGCAGATATGAAGGAACCATCAGCTATGCAGCAGACATGAAGGAACCATCAGCTATGCTGCAGACATGAAGGAACCATCAGCTATGCTGCAGACATGAGGAACCATCAGCTATGCTGCAGACATGAAGGAACCATCAGCTATGCAGCAGACATGAAGAACCATCAGCTATGCAGCAGACATGAAGGAACCATCAGCTATGCAGCAGACATGAAGGAACCATCAGCTATGCTGCAGACATGAAGGAACCATCAGCTATGCTGCAGACATGAGGAACCATCAGCTATGCTGCAGACATGAAGGAACCATCAGCTATGCTGCAGACATGAAGGAACCATCAGCTATGCAGCAGACATGAAGGAACCATCAGCTATGCTGCAGACATGAAGGAACCATCAGCTATGCTGCAGACATGAGGAACCATCAGCTATGCTGCAGACATGAAGGAACCATCAGCTATGCAGCAGACATGAAGAACCATCAGCTATGCTGCAGACATGAAGGAACCATCAGCTATGCTGTAGACATGAAGAACCATCAGCTATGCTGCAGACATGAAGGAACCATCAGCTATGCTGCAGACATGAGGAACCATCAGCTATGCTGCAGACATGAGGAACCATCAGCTATGCTGCAGACATGAAGGAACCATCAGCTATGCTGCAGACATGAGGAACCATCAGCTATGCTGCAGACATGAAGGAACCATCAGCTATGCTGCAGACATGAGGAACCATCAGCTATGCAGCAGACATGAAGGAACCATCAGCTATGCTGCAGACATGAAGGAACCATCAGCTATGCAGCAGACATGAAGGAACCATCAGCTATGCTGCAGACATGAAGGAACCATCAGCTATGCTGCAGACATGAGGAACCATCAGCTATGCTGCAGACATGAAGGAACCATCAGCTATGCAGCAGACATGAAGAACCATCAGCTATGCTGCAGACATGAAGGAACCATCAGCTATGCAGCAGACATGAAGGAACCATCAGCTATGCTGCAGACATGAAGGAACCATCAGCTATGCAGCAGACATGAAGGAACCATCAGCTATGCTGCAGACATGAAGAACCATCAGCTATGCAGCAGACATGAAGGAACCATCAGTTATGCTGCAGACATGAAGGAACCATCAGCTATGCTGCAGACATGAAGGAACCATCAGCTATGCAGCAGACATGAAGGAACCATCAGCTATGCTGCAGACATGAAGAACCATCAGCTATGCAGCAGACATGAAGGAACCATCAGCTATGCTGCAGACATGAAGGAACCATCAGCTATGCTGCAGACATGAAGGAACCATCAGCTATGCTGCAGACATGAAGGAACCATCAGCTATGCTGCAGACATGAAGGAACCATCAGCTATGCAGCAGACATGAAGGAACCATCAGCTATGCAGCAGACATGAAGGAACCATCAGCTATGCTGCAGACATGAAGGAACCATCAGCTATGCTGCAGACATGAAGGAACCATCAGCTATGCTGCAGACATGAGGAACCATCAGCTATGCAGCAGACATGAAGGAACCATCAGCTATGCTGCAGACATGAAGGAACCATCAGCTATGCAGCAGACATGAAGGAACCATCAGCTATGCTGCAGACATGAAGGAACCATCAGCTATGCTGCAGACATGAGGAACCATCAGCTATGCAGCAGACATGAAGGAACCATCAGCTATGCAGCAGACATGAAGGAACCATCAGCTATGCTGCAGACATGAAGGAACCATCAGCTATGCTGCAGACATGAGGAACCATCAGCTATGCTGCAGACATGAAGGAACCATCAGCTATGCTGCAGACATGAGGAACCATCAGCTATGCTGCAGACATGAAGGAACCATCAGCTATGCTGCAGACATGAGGAACCATCAGCTATGCTGCAGACATGAAGGAACCATCAGCTATGCTGCAGACATGAGGAACCATCAGCTATGCTGCAGACATGAAGGAACCATCAGCTATGCTGCAGACATGAGGAACCATCAGCTATGCTGCAGACATGAAGGAACCATCAGCTATGCTGCAGACATGAGGAACCATCAGCTATGCTGCAGACATGAAGGAACCATCAGCTATGCTGCAGACATGAGGAACCATCAGCTATGCTGCAGACATGAAGGAACCATCAGCTATGCTGCAGACATGAGGAACCATCAGCTATGCTGCAGACATGAAGGAACCATCAGCTATGCTGCAGACATGAAGGAACCATCAGCTATGCTGCAGACATGAAGGAACCATCAGCTATGCAGCAGACATGAAGGAACCATCAGCTATGCTGCAGACATGAGGAACCATCAGCTATGCTGCAGACATGAGGAACCATCAGCTATGCTGCAGACATGAGGAACCATCAGCTATGCTGCAGACATGAAGGAACCATCAGCTATGCTGCAGACATGAAGGAACCATCAGCTATGCTGCAGACATGAAGGAACCATCAGCTATGCTGCAGACATGAAGGAACCATCAGCTATGCAGCAGACATGAAGGAACCATCAGCTATGCTGCAGATATGAAGGAACCATCAGCTATGCTGCAGACATGAGGAACCATCAGCTATGCTGCAGACATGAGGAACCATCAGCTATGCTGCAGACATGAGGAACCATCAGCTATGCAGCAGACATGAAGGAACCATCAGCTATGCAGCAGACATGAAGGAACCATCAGCTATGCTGCAGACATGAGGAACCATCAGCTATGCTGCAGACATGAAGGAACCATCAGCTATGCAGCAGAAATGAAGGAACCATCAGCTATGCTGCAGACATGAAGGAACCATCAGCTATGCAGCAGACATGAAGGAACCATCAGCTATGCAGCAGAAATGAAGGAACCATCAGCTATGCTGCAGACATGAGGAACCATCAGCTATGCTGCAGACATGAAGGAACCATCAGTTATGCTGCAGACATGAAGGAACCATCAGCTATGCAGCAGACATGAAGGAACCATCAGCTATGCTGCAGACATGAGGAACCATCAGCTATGCTGCAGACATGAAGGAACCATCAGCTATGCTGCAGACATGAAGGAACCATCAGCTATGCAGCAGACATGAAGGAACCATCAGCTATGCTGCAGACATGAAGGAACCATCAGCTATGCTGCAGACATGAAGGAACCATCAGCTATGCTGCAGACATGAAGGAACCATCAGCTATGCAGCAGACATGAAGGAACCATCAGCTATGCAGCAGACATGAAGGAACCATCAGCTATGCTGCAGACATGAAGGAACCATCAGCTATGCAGCAGACATGAAGGAACCATCAGCTATGCTGCAGACATGAGGAACCATCAGTTATGCTGCAGACATGAGGAACCATCAGTTATGCTGCAGACATGAAGGAACCATCAGCTATGCTGCAGACATGAAGGAACCATCAGTTATGCTGCAGACATGAAGGAACCATCAGCTATGCAGCAGACATGAAGGAACCATCAGCTATGCAGCAGACATGAAGGAACCATCAGCTATGCTGCAGACATGAAGGAACCATCAGCTATGCTGCAGACATGAAGAACCATCAGTTATGCTGCAGACATGAAGGAACCATCAGCTATGCTGCAGACATGAAGGAACCATCAGTTATGCTGCAGACATGAAGGAACCATCAGCTATGCTGCAGACATGAAGGAACCATCAGCTATGCTGCAGACATGAAGGAACCATCAGCTATGCTGCAGACATGAGGAACCATCAGCTATGCTGCAGACATGAAGGAACCATCAGCTATGCTGCAGACATGAAGGAACCATCAGCTATGCAGCAGACATGAAGGAACCATCAGCTATGCAGCAGACATGAAGGAACCATCAGCTATGCTGCAGACATGAGGAACCATCAGCTATGCAGCAGACATGAAGGAACCATCAGTTATGCTGCAGACATGAAGGAACCATCAGCTATGCTGCAGACATGAAGGAACCATCAGCTATGCAGCAGACATGAAGGAACCATCAGCTATGCTGCAGACATGAAGGAACCATCAGCTATGCTGCAGACATGAAGGAACCATCAGCTATGCAGCAGACATGAAGGAACCATCAGCTATGCTGCAGACATGAGGAACCATCAGCTATGCTGCAGACATGAAGGAACCATCAGCTATGCTGCAGACATGAAGGAACCATCAGCTATGCTGCAGACATGAGGAACCATCAGCTATGCTGCAGACATGAGGAACCATCAGCTATGCAGCAGACATGAAGGAACCATCAGCTATGCAGCAGACATGAAGGAACCATCAGCTATGCTGCAGACATGAAGGAACCATCAGCTATGCTGCAGACATGAGGAACCATCAGCTATGCTGCAGACATGAGGAACCATCAGCTATGCTGCAGACATGAAGGAACCATCAGCTATGCAGCAGACATGAGGAACCATCAGCTATGCTGCAGACATGAAGGAACCATCAGCTATGCAGCAGACATGAAGGAACCATCAGCTATGCTGCAGACATGAAGGAACCATCAGCTATGCTGCAGACATGAAGGAACCATCAGCTATGCTGCAGACATGAAGGAACCATCAGCTATGCTGCAGACATGAGGAACCATCAGCTATGCAGCAGACATGAAGGAACCATCAGCTATGCAGCAGACATGAAGGAACCATCAGCTATGCTGCAGACATGAAGGAACCATCAGCTATGCTGCAGACATGAGGAACCATCAGCTATGCAGCAGACATGAAGGAACCATCAGCTATGCTGCAGACATGAAGGAACCATCAGCTATGCTGCAGACATGAAGGAACCATCAGCTATGCTGCAGACATGAAGGAACCATCAGCTATGCTGCAGACATGAAGGAACCATCAGCTATGCAGCAGACATGAAGGAACCATCAGCTATGCAGCAGACATGAAGGAACCATCAGCTATGCTGCAGACATGAAGGAACCATCAGCTATGCTGCAGACATGAAGGAACCATCAGCTATGCTGCAGACATGAAGGAACCATCAGCTATGCAGCAGACATGAAGGAACCATCAGCTATGCAGCAGACATGAAGGAACCATCAGCTATGCTGCAGACATGAAGGAACCATCAGCTATGCTGCAGACATGAGGAACCATCAGCTATGCTGCAGACATGAAGGAACCATCAGCTATGCTGCAGACATGAAGGAACCATCAGCTATGCTGCAGATATGAAGGAACCATCAGCTATGCTGTAGACATGAAGGAACCATCAGCTATGCAGCAGATATGAAGGAACCATCAGCTATGCAGCAGATATGAAGGAACCATCAGCTATGCTGCAGACATCGCTCCTTCTGGTTCTTTGCCATATCTTGGGTCCAGGTTCTGACAGGAGGATTGGGAAGAACCTTCTGATTAGACCTTATTCTGCTGTTAATCTGAGTAGATCCTTCTCTGTCAGAGGGAGGAGATGATAAGGCAGCTGTGAATAGTCCCACACATTCTCATCTTCATACTTTGGATCTTGTGCTGACATACGGCATAGAATGTGAAGAAATAACAGGATTTCCTCACAACCCTGTCCTCTCTGACCACTTTCTAATAACCTTCAGGATTACTTTAACAGAGTTCTCCTCCCCCAAAAGAAGGTTCAATTTTAGTAGATCTTTATCAGATAGTGCAGTTATAAATTTTAAAGAATCTGCTTCACTTTCAGTTTGTTCATGTTAATGATAGATCTTCCTCATGCTCAAAGGTTACCTGTGGAGTACCACAGGGATCAGTGCTAGGACCAATTCTCTTTACTTTATACATGCTCCCAATCGGTAGAGTTATTAGACAGCATGGGATTAATTTCCACTGTTATGCTGATGATACCCAGCTATATCTGTCAGTGTTTCCCATTAATGAACGGCGGGCCACCAAGGTCTCGTTTGGGCCCGCCACAGTCTCGTTTGGGCCACCACAGTCTCGTTTGGGCCCGCCACAGTCTCGTTTGGGCCCGCCACAGTCTCGTTTGGGCCACCACAGTCTCGTTTGGGCCCGCCACAGTCTCGTTTGGGCCCGCCACAGTCTCGTTTGGGCCACCACAGTCTCGTTTGGGCCACCACAGTCTCGTTTGGGCCCGCCACAGTCTCGTTTGGGCCACCACAGTCTCGTTTGGGTCTCGTTTGGGCCCGCCACAGTCTCGTTTGGGCCCGCCACAGTCTCGTTTGGGTCTCGTTTGGGCCCGCCACAGTCTCGTTTGGGCCACCACAGTCTCGTTTGGGCCACCACAGTCTCGTTTGGGCCCGCCACAGTCTCGTTTGGGCCCACCACAGTCTCGTTTGGGCCACCACAGTCTCGTTTGGGCCACCACAGTCTCGTTTGGGCCCGCCACAGTCTCGTTTGGGCCCGCCACAGTCTCGTTTGGGCCACCACAGTCTCGTTTGGGCCACCACAGTCTCGTTTGGGCCACCACAGTCTCGTTTGGGCCCGCCACAGTCTCGTTTGGGCCCACCACAGTCTCGTTTGGGCCACCACAGTCTCGTTTGGGCCCGCCACAGTCTCGTTTGGGCCCACCACAGTCTCGTTTGGGCCACCACAGTCTCGTTTGGGCCACCACAGTCTCGTTTGGGCCAGCCACAGTCTTATGTAGACACAGAGAGAGAGACGGTCAGTGGGGGTTCTACTCCCCGGGTGAGACCCACTCCAAGCGCCTGTTATATTTTTTTCGAAGCACGCGTCCCGCCCCCCTTTATAAAAATGCCGCCCCGGCTGCCTGGTTCGCCGTGCAGTGCTGCCAACTCAGCGACTTTGTCGCTATATTTAGGCACTTTTCAGACCCCTCCAGCAAATCTTTTTCAAAGAAAATGACTAGAGACAAATCTATCGGCTTTTCTGGTGTCACTGGCAGCTTTAAGAGACTCTTATGTGAAAGCACGAATCGTTCCGACTCTTGCCCTTCAGCCTCCAGCCCAGTCGTTGCCCATAGGAAGACGTTACTTGGATTTAACCTAACGGAATATCTTCAGAACGGCTCCAAATGACACTAAACTCATATGGGTGAGTAGAACATGGTGGAATAACGAAAAATCAAGGACCAATGGAAAAGAAAAAAAAAAAACAGCGTTCCCCTTTAAGGGAGATACACCACGCTTAAAAATGTACACACATGAAAACCCCTGAGGGTCAGAGACTCTCCCACCACAGTCTGCTAAAATCCTGTGGGAAACACTGTCTGTCTATAATCCAGATGAAGTTAACCCATTACATAGATTACAGGCATGTCTGAAGACATAAAAACCTGGATGACTCTTAACTTTCTGCTTCTGAATGCAGACAAAACAGAAGTTATAGTCTTTGGACCAGAGTCTCTGAAAAAGAAGCTGATTAGCCAGTCACTTCATTTGGATGGGATTAAACTGATATCAGATAATAAAGTAAAAAATCTTGGTGTTATTTTTGATCAGGACCTGTCATTTAAATCCCAGATCAAAGAGGTTTATAGAATTTCCTTCTTTCATCTGAGGAACATTGCAAAAATTAGAAATCTCCTGTCCAGGGGTGATGCTGAGAAACTAGTCCATGCATTTGTTACTTCAAGGCTGGACTATTGTAATTCTTTACTATCAGGAAGTCCACAAACTGTAGTTAAAAGCCTTCAGCTGATCCAAAATGCTGCAGCCAGAGTTCTGATGAAAATGAAAAAGAGAGATCATATCTCTCCTATCCTGGCTTCTCTTCATTGGCTTCCTGTTAAATCCAGAATAGAATTTAAAATCCTCCTTCTCACATATAAAGCCTTAAATGGCCAAGCTCCATCTGATATCAGAGATCTGATTGTTCCTTATGTTCCTAACAGAGCACTTCGCTCTCAATCTGCAGGTTTACTAGTGGTTCCTAGAATTTCTAAAAGTAGAATGGGAGGCAGATCTTTTAGTTATCAGGCTCCTCTCCTGTGGAACCAACTACCAGTTTTAGTCTGTGAGGCAGACACCCTGTCTACTTTTAAGACTAGGCTTAAAACTTTCCTTTTTGATAAAGCTTATATTTAGAGTTGATAAATAGAAGTCACTGATTAAGTTTAGCATTTATAAAACAAATATTCCTTAAATATATATTTTTGTTGCAGTTAGGTAATTAAAATTAGTGTGTCTTTTTGATACTATAATGTGATATATTAAAACATTACTATCTTAATTTAGGTTTTAAGTGAATGTTGTTGGATGTAAGAAGAACTTTCACAGCAGTAAATATGAGAAAGTGTAAATAAACTACATTCTTCATTTAACAAAATGTATTTAAACTTAAAATGCAAAATCCTGGTTAATAAACTCTGAGTACATTCAGCTGCATCCATCCATCCTCTTCCTCCCTATCTGGGTAGGGTCTCAGAGTCAGCAGTCTCAGCAGAGATGCCCAGACGTCCCTCCTCCATCTGCTCCCCGAGGAGACACCAGTCCAGCTCAGAGACATCGTCCGACCGATGTCTGACCGGAACGGACCAGAGCAGACCGGAACGGATCAGAGCAGACCGGATCGGACCAGAGGAGACCAGAACGGACCCGAGGAGACGGGAACGGACCAGAAAAGACCGGAACGGACCGGGGCAGACCGGAACGGATCGAAGGAGACTGGAACGGACCAGAGAAGACCGGAACAGACTGGGGCAGACTGGAACGGACCAGAGGAGACCGGAACGGACCAGAGCAGACCGGAACGGACCAGAGCAGACCGGAACGGACCGGGGCAGACCGGAACGGACCAGAGGAGACCGGAACGGACCGGAGCAGACCGGAACGTACCAGAGGAGACCGGAACGTACCAGAGGAGACCAGAACGGACCAGAGCAGACCGGAACGGACCGGGGCAGAACGGAACGGACCAGAGGAGACCGGAACGGACCAGAGCAGACCGGAACGGAGTAGACCAGACCGGAATAGACCAGTGCTGTGCCAAGGTAGTTTTCCTCTTTCCCTCATAGGAAGAGCTGAGTTCAGTCCACCTCATTTCCAACCGACTAAACATGACATTTGAGATGTTTTATGTCTATGAAAGATGAGCTTTTCTGTTTCATTCTTCCCTTCGCCTGTTATACCAGAATATCGGCAGTGATAAAAAAATGAAAACCTTTGCTTGAAAGCGGGTGGCTGGTGTCTAACCCTTCCTCTGAAAGCAAACAGCTCGTTCTACAGTTCAAGTCGTTCCTTTCTCTTGTCGTTTCGCCATGTCTAAATGTTCTCATCCCTAACTCAGTCAACTGTATACATGCAATAAAAATGGAGTATGTGTAATCATTAAAGGCGATATCCAGTAGGATTTTTTTTCTTATGCGAAATTTAGAACTTAAATCTATATTTGTGTTTTATATTAACTTATAATTTCTCCATGTTGTCCTAACCTGAATAAACAGTTTGTTTATTTCATCCCATCATCTCTAACCATTCAGTGTAGAAATATAAGATCCAGATTAGATCAGCAGGCTGTAACTCCATCAGCCTGTCTGTCTCTGCTTCCATCTGTGCTCCAGAGTCCCAGCTTTCCCACTTTGGACTTAAAAACAGCTTTAAAGATGACAATTCACTGGATGTGACACCGGACCGGACCGGACCGGACCGGACCGAGGCTGACTCACAGCCCGATGGACCCAGGGTTTTTGTTCGTGTTTCCAATCAGGTATCTATGTGGATAGATCTATGTGGATCCCTGGCTGCTCCTGGGCTCAGGTTGCCATGGCAGCCAGTTCACACAGAACCGACCCTCTAAAAGCCGGTTCTGATTGGCTGAAGAGGTTCGGCAGCGGTTCGGACAGACACAGAGTTCTACTGACCCTCCCTCGGCCGTCTGGTCACCCTCCGCCATGCTGATGAAGTCACGTGACCCCGCTCGCGCTGACGTAGCCCAGTGCCAGTGGGTCTGTTTGATTTCCTCTCCGGGGTAGCTCCGGTGAGCGGCCGGCCTGGTTCACCGCTGTGGGCGGAGCCACGCTGACAGCTGGACTGAAAGCGGAAGTGACTGAGGAGTTTTCAGCCGCTGAGGAGAAAGAAGGAGCGCGGTGAGTGTTTGGAGGAGAAAAGGAGCAGATTAGGAGGAGTTAATGTCTCTGATGCTGCCGGAGCGGCGGAGTCAGGGCGGCTACTCCCCCTCTCCCCCCCCTGTCCTCCCCCGATCCCCGTCCCCCACCCTTCTCCTGTCCTCACCTGTCATGATCACATTTCCAGGGCCGTTTAAAGGAATTTTGGGGCCCACAGTTAATTATAAATCTTTTATAATCAATCGGATAAAAAAAAATAGTTTGACAGCATTGGGTTGTTTCTGCATGGAGTTTGCATGTTCTCCCTGAGCATGAGTGGGTTCTCTCTGGGTACTCCAGGTCCCTTCTTACCGTCCAAAAACATGGCTGTTAGGTTAGTTGGCTTCTCTAAATTGTCCTTAGGTGAGTGTGTGTGTGAATGGTTGTTTGTCCTGTTGGTCTCCGTGTTGCCCTGCTGGTGGACTGGAGACCTTTTCCGGGTTGGACCCTCCTCTCTGTCCAGGACGGACCCTCCTCCCTGTCCACCCTGGACAGGGAGGAGGGTCCACCCTGGACAGAGAGGAGGGTCCACCCTGGACAGAGAGGAGGGTCCACCCTGGACAGAGAGGAGGGTCCACCCTGGACAGGGAGGAGGGAGGTGGCTCCCTGTCCAGGGTGGACCCTCCTCCCTGTCCAGGGTGGACCCTCCTCTCTGTCCAGGGTGGACCCTCCTCTCTGTCCAGGGTGGACCCTCCTCCCTGTCCAGGACGGACCCTCCTCTCTGTCTAGGGTGGACCCTCCTCTCTGTCCAGGGTGGACCCTCCTCCCTGTCCAGGACGGACCCTCCTCTCTGTCTAGGGTGGACCCTCCTCTCTGTCTAGGGTGGACCCTCCTCTCTGTCCAGGGTGGACCCTCCTCCCTGTCCAGGGTGGACCCTCCTCTCTGTCCAGGGTGGACCCTCCTCTCTGTCCAGGGTGGACCCTCCTCCCTGTCCAGGACGGACCCTCCTCTCTGTCTAGGGTGGACCCTCCTCTCTGTCCAGGGTGGACCCTCCTCTCTGTCCAGGGTGGACCCTCCTCCCTGTCCAGGGTGGACCCTCCTCTCTGTCCAGGGTGGACCCTCCTCTCTGTCCAGGGTGGACCCTCCTCCCTGTCCAGGACGGACCCTCCTCTCTGTCTAGGGTGGACCCTCCTCTCTGTCCAGGGTGGACCCTCCTCTCTGTCCAGGGTGGACCCTCCTCCCTGTCCAGGGTGGACCCTCCTCTCTGTCCAGGGTGGACCCTCCTCTCTGTCTAGGGTGGACCCTCCTCTCTGTCCAGGGTGGACCCTCCTCCCTGTCCAGGGTGGACCCTCCTCCCTGTCCAGGACGGACCCTCCTCTCTGTCTAGGGTGGACCCTCCTCTCTGTCCAGGGTGGACCCTCCTCCCTGTCCAGGGTGGACCCCCTCACCACGCCAAGCAGGGATAAACTGGGATATTAACCCGTTTGTGTGATATCGCTGCTAGCAGCTCAGAGACAGAGATCTATTCTCTTATCATTTCTTTTCTTCCATGTTCATTGTTAATGCTGCTGTTTTTCCTTTTACTACTAAACAATCCTGACAGCAGCTTTTAAGTCTGTTACTCAGATTTAAGATTTGTACGAAGTGTTTTTTGCTTACAGGACAGTGAACAGCAGGTAGACATGGATGTTCAATTCTATTCAGTTTATTTCTATAGCTCCAATTCACATCATGTCATCTCAGGTCACTTTCCAGTTCACCAGATCTTCCAGTCAGATTGATTCAAAGTTTTCTATCTAAGGAAAACCAGCTGATTGCATCGACTCATTGACTCTTCAGCAATCCCTCACACTAAGCATGCTTGTAGCGACAGTGGAGAGGAAAAACTCCCTTTGAACAGGAAGAAACCTCCAGCAGAACCAGGCTCAGTGTGAGCGGCCATCTGCTGAGGCCCACTGGGGTTCAAGGAGACAGAAGCAGACATAGAAAAAGAAGCATAGATACAAAAGGCAACTGTCAACCAGCTCCACAGGCGGCCCCGTCCAGGAAACACACAGCCAGGCAGACGAGCTCCGAGCCAGCTCCCATGTCAGAGGATGAAGAGAGCACATCCAGTTAGTCACGGTCAGAGAAACAATAAAGGGATTTTCTATTCTATTCTATAAAAGGGTTAGAAATATATAAGTAAATCTAAACAATGTATGTATAAACAATATATCTGCAAAATCTCTAATATTCAACAAGAAAAAATACTTAGTTAAGCATATTGTGTAAAACAGCAATAAAAAAATTAAACTATCAGATTTATAGCCCCCACCCTGCAGATATATTAGAATCTGTCCTTAAATTCCAGCCAAACCCATTTAATCAGTAACAGATAAAACCTTTAGATAAATCAAACATTATCGCCACATATCTGACTCTATAACCATTAAAACAACTATTTTCATTCATTTCAGACGGAACTATTCACAGACTGGATTATATTAAACTGAACTTCCAATTCTCACCACTGTTCGGCGCTGTAACCTTTCCTCTGATCACGGCTTGCTTGGTCTCGCAATGAATCCTGGGATATCCAAGGATAGCGAGGATACATCGGACCCGTCCTTCAAATCGGGCAAAAAGAAGGACGCATTTTAAGGCCGCATAACGAGGACTCTTGGAATCCGACCAGACCTCGGCGCCGCGCTATGACGTAATCGTCCTTTGAATCTGTCCTTCTAAGGACGCGTCCCAGGATTTCGAACAGAGCATTAGTCACATGGTTTGCTTTCCTCACTTCCTCTACTTCAGGGGTGCTCACAGTTTTTCAGCATGGGAGCTTTGAAATGACCAAGTCAAAATGATCTACCCGTTATATTTATTGAGAAAAATATATTGAGGATTCTTACAGCGTATGTTGATGGATAACCACATGTTGAACAACACAACATAATTATGGACATTCTTTGCCATTTTCTGAGTTCACTCTGATGACTTGCACTGAATGAATCAGCCGGGGATATATAGCCAGGACAGTAGCAGCTGACAGCCGGCCTCAAGCACATTTCCAGATCAGTCCCAGTGGAGCCGTACTGGGACTTCATTACTTCCTGTAGGAAAAGGCTGACTCACATAAATAAGCGGAGCTGAAAAATGCAGTAAGGAGGTAGCACATTTCCTCATGTTGGGATACCTTCCCTCTGCTGGTAGTTCCAGAATAGTCCATCTCTGGACTTCAGCTCGATGTCAGCCTGTAGTGAATATCTCATCTTCCACTCCACAGGAGTTCAGCTGAAACAGTGTTGCACTTTGTGATGAGAGCGAATCAATCTCCACATCTTCCCGAAAAGGAAAACACCTGAATGTTGCAACTGGCTCCAGCAAAGAACAGTCTTGAAAGTGACATACAGCTGTCTGTCCGTCTGTTCTGTGTAGCGTTCACTGTCACGTTGCCCATGGCCTTCCCCTGCATCTCCAGCTCTGACGCCAGGTTCTGGAAGTTTGCCAAATCATGGCGCTGCAGCTTTGAGGACAGATGTTGCAGTTTGCGTTTGAAAGCATTAACTGAGCTGATCATAGTGATCACTGTTTGGTGTCGTTCAACATGTTTGTCAGATCAGTTAAAAATGCCAAGTCTAACAGCCATTCACTGTCACTTGGTTTGTATTCTGCATGCCCAGTTGCACAGAGAAACTCCTTCTGAAATCTTTGCAGGTTTTTCCCTCGGCTAAGCCACCTCAGGTCAGTGTGTAGCAACAAGTCCGAGTGTTCGCAGTCAGCCTGCTCCAGCTGTGCACGGAACAACCGTCTTTGAAGAGACCGGGCTCCAATAGCACAGGCGATCTTCGTTGCGACATCCGTGATTTCTTTCATGTTGAGCATTTTAGCGCATAATGGTGGATGATGCAATGGTAATTCAGAAAGCATCGTCCTGCCTACACTTGGCAATAAATCCATTCAAGTGACCAATCATTGGGCTCAGGATGGTTCTGGTTCTTTGGTAGAGGAAAACCAGCATCTTTGTCTGTCTGCTGCAGGATCTCCAGTTGATGGGATGATGGTGCCACCAGCAGACAGCAGCGCCTTCAGCCCGCTGGTGGTTCTGGAGCTGCTTCCTGATACCAAGCAGGAGGCCATCACATGGCTGCTGGGCAGGATCCGAGAGCCCCAGGAGACTGGAGGTCTGTCCGTCTGACACGCTGTCCGTCTGTCCGCTCTGTCTGTCTGTCTGTCTGTCCACTCTGTCCGCTCTGTCCGTCTCGTCTCTCATTCCGCTCTTTCCATAGTCCTGCTCTCTCCAGTTGCTGGCCTCCATAGATCCAGTCATATCCTCTCCTCTCCAGGTGCCGGCTTACTGGTGGAGCAGCTGGGTCCTGGACTGGGAGCTGTGGAGAAGGAGAATCCCAACTTGTTTCTGGTAGGCGCCTCCAGGGAGCGGCTGCTGTCTGGTGCTGAGGATGTTGGCCTCTTCAAGGAGTACAGCGACGGCTCCATGCGAGGCTTCACCTGCTCCAACAAACAGCATTTCAAGGACTTCAAAGGTGCTTCTTCTGGGTTTAGATGATTGATTGGAACAAAGATCCTGTCAGATGTTCCTCAGATGTTCTGCGTCCAGCAGCCTGTTTCACTGGGTGATGTTCAGTAGAGACACGGGGCTCCTGGTTAGCATCATGTTCATCAGGGTGCCTCCATTCTAGGTGGACCTCCATGTCCTGCTGGGTCATCCTCCAATGTCTAGATGTTCTGGCAGCAAACAGAATGGAAACCTTACCAATGTTGCTGTCTAGTCTTCTATTTTTCAGTTTTTGCATGCATGCATGCATGCCTGAATGAATGAATGAATGAATGAATGAATGAATGAATGAATGCATGCATGCATGAATGAATCAGTCAAGGAATCAATCAATAGCTACGTTTACATGGAGGAAGTATTAGCAATAAAATCGGATTAAACGGGCTGTGAACAAGACGCATCTTTAGTCTGATTTCCTGCATCATCACGTCAGCGGGATCCTAAAATGATGCGCTTGGAAGCAGAGCTGATGAATGGATGAGTGAGTGGATGGATGAATGACGGGTGTTTAGTTTGTGTCCTGAGGGACATGTAGAGGACCTCCATCAATGCTGAGGAACTGCTCTGTTTCTCACTGATGTCTTTGTCTCCAGGGGACGGAGACGGCTTTCTGAGCATGGCTGAGTGTCAGCACATCATCAAACATGAGCTGGACACGCTGCGGGCCAAAGACGAGACGCACGTCCCAGGATACAGCCACGCCAAGCTTTACCCGGGGAAATCCATCAGTGAGTGTCCACCAGGTCTTCGTTTCCTCAGCTTGTCACGTAAACACCAGACCCACGCTGCGCTTCTAGCAGAGATAGGAGACGGACCCTTCAGAAGACCTTTATCTCTCTCTGCATATCTGAATTGGTTTCCTAATAAGGTTCAATTCACCAGATGAGGAATCTTAAACCATTAGATTTCACTTTGAGCTCCACCTCCTGCCTTAATGAAGTCAGTGTAGTGGAGCCGGTGCTAATCAGTCCTCCAGGGAAGAGCTGTGGACAGCTGATGACCATCCAGCTGTCCTCTCTGTGGTGGACGATTAGGACCATTTAGATCTAAGCTGCCGTTTCCTTCTGTGGGATGGTCAGGTCCAATCGGATCCATCAGAAATGCTCCTGGTGGTGTTTGTGGGTCGGTGTGGGCCCAGAGCCGTTCCTCTCACAGCTGCTGTGACCCAGCTTCCTTCAGGTAGAGCGCATGGACCGCTCCCTGCAGCCCAGATGAGCTGCTCGGGGC